>JALPQI010005704.1:0-44374 GCA_025490895.1 Thaumatotibia leucotreta | reverse complement strand
GGAAGCCGATGGTTGATCTTCTTAATTTCAATACATTGAAGTTTCAAATATTTGAATTTCAATTTCATGACCCCCGCTCTGGTTGGTTCCTGGAGCAAAGACTGTCCATTGCGGTTCAGCGTGGCAACGCAGCGCAGTGAGCTTAATGGGCACTTTTGCGCCAGGAATAATGCGGGAGTGTTTTTTTTATGTTTTGCTAATTTTAAGGGCTATTTATATAATTATACATTGTCTGATAGATTTTATTATCCTTATTATCTAATAAAAATTAGTACTTTTTGAAGAGCTCATGTTTACACATGGCTTATACGCGTTACTTTACTGTCACATTTTATATAAATAAATGTGCTAAAAGGGACGTATAATAAATAAAGTTCTGGTACTGGTTGAATGATAAAAAAAAATCGTGATTAGGGTGTTTTAAAAAAACCTTCCAAGATTTCATTTCGATTGCAATAAACTAGTTACTTAATGTCTAATAGCTGAACTTTATGAGTTAGTTATGGTTATATATTTATCTACGGTATTTTCTTTTCAGTCCAAAGAAGTTTTTAATAATTGAACATCCAAAATTATTCTTAAAATTCAAGCAATACCGTACCAAAGTCTTAAGCTTACCCAAAACAAAATACGGAATCACAATGCTTAGTAAATTGACGTAGGGAAATAAACCTAACCCTTGTGATATCCGTACAGCGACTTGCGCCTACAGTTCAGGTCACAAACATATGGCGGTTTGGAGAAGATTTTCAGTCGCCATCAGATATATCGTCAGTGACGCTACTCACAAATATATCAGAGCCGACTTTAACTGTCACGGCGAGTACAGATTCAGATGTTCTTCACCACCGTGGTTGCTTTGACATAATATGTAATGGCGACAGCGTATTGCTAAAACACGAGAAAGTCAGTGTTTTGATGCCCTCAGCCACATTGGACTAGCTGGGGCCCATTTCTCAAAAGCTTGTAACTTGTAATACAAGTGGAAGTCTCTTTTTGACACTATTAATTAGATAAGGACTTCCGCTTGTATTACAAGTTACAAGCTTTCGAGAAATGGGCCCCTGATCTACAGACTGTCTCCCTTATTCAAAAACGTCTCTTAACTTCGCAAATCGCTAAGTATTGTTTGTCCCTTTCGATTTAATGGACATATTGATAAGACCAAAAGAGGCAATACTTAGCGGCTTGCTAAGTTAAGGGACGTTTATCAATAAGGGGGAACTAATGATAAACACGGCCTTTAAATTTACGTCATCAGTGAAATTTGTATGCTAAACGACCATTGCTGGAATATAAGTTGCAATAAAAATTACATCAAAATTAGCTTCGATCAAATACAGAACTATTGTAGCTTACACCAAACCCGAATCTTAATACCTGACCGACGTCCAGTCCTACGGGATCAGACGACGGCTTACGCAAATACCTTGACGGAGGGAGCATTGCCAAGCCATCCCCAAAAGGTTTGATCCCTTTAGAATTGGACCACACATACGCCTTTTCAACCTAGTACTCCATGCAGGCCTATTTTGATTGGGGCTATTTTAAAAACTGACCGGAGTCAGGATTTTGATAGCCAATTGGCTATAAGTAGCTTGTGAGACTGATAGTGACACTGACAAGGGATGGTACTGATATATGTTGCTGGTCTCATTTAGTGATGCATAAGAGATTTGGATAAAGTTAAATTCGCTAAATTCAAATAAGTTGAATCTTCCTGAAAAGTAGAAATAATAATTTGAAGCGATGTACAAATAATTATTTTCCTAACTAGTGCGCAAAAACGAACTTTGTGGCTGCGCACGCTTCGCGCGTGGTAATTTCTCTTTGTAACGCACTTGTTATGAAAAAAATCGTCCATTACACGTGCATAAACTTTTTTTTAACTCGGGTGTTCGCCCTCGTTTCACTCGGGCTCCAACTTTCACCCTCGCCGAAAAAAAGTTTTCCGTACTAGTTAGGAAATGTACTATTGTTATACAAGGGTGCAAAGTTGTATTTTACCGAGCGATAAAATTATTAAATTATTCCGTTAAATAGTGGCGACATGATCCCTATTTTTTTCTTTATCTTCCTTCTAAATCCAAAATCTTCTAATGTGGCTATTTTATTGTACCTATGTGTATTTCAAATGATTCTTTAATATTTCGTCAAAGAAATTTGTCGAATGTCACTTCTCACTCAACCGACAATACAACATGTTGCAGAATTTCACTTCGCCGAAAGATCACTTGCCAACTGTAAAGTTTTCAAACATATCTTGTTTGAACATATCTTTCACAATCATATTCCAACCTATCATATAATATAAGTAACATAGTTGACAAAAGAACATTTGGCCAAATGAAATTTGGTAGGTAAATGCTAGTATGCCAAGTAAATCACGTGCGAGAAGTTGGTTTGCGAGTCATATTAGGCAAAATGAAATTCTGCCAAAAGGCAGGATACAATTTTTAAAGATTAGAAAGAACAACAAATATTTCACACTAATAAAACCAAATTCACTCACGATTACATTCGGCCATCCTTCACCCAAGGAACCCCTTGAAATTCACACGTCTTATAAAAGTTTTCTAATTCGACATCCCGCATTCCTTAGGGGCGGTGACATATGGTCATGCACTGGACGGAATTTGCGGACAATGATTTATGGGGGTTGTACTTTTATGGAGTTAGCCTTTTGTTTTCAGGGAAGAAGTTTCTAGAAATAAAGTTTTGATTTTTTTATTTGAAATCGGATAAGTTGCAATCATTTCTGAAGCAGTGACTTGCACTGGACTGGTTTAACGGAAAATTATTACAGGGTATGTCCTTTTATGGAATTAATCTTTTGCGTTAATCAGAATTCGAAAGAAACAAGGGATGGTCTTGTTTTCTAGCCTCCTTGGCATTCAATAGTCTTAATAATTCTGATTCCTAAAAAAATCCGAAAAGTGGATCAAAGAATTTGAAGCTTCTTCGGGTTACCTTTGTATTGTAGAATATTTGATTACGGATACCTACAATTTCTTCTTTTGATTTAATAACTGCTAGTAGCAGTTATTAAATCACCATATTGATGTTTTAGTAATAAATACAAAGTAAAATTGTCACTTGTTTAATAATGTTGAAAAAAGGAGAATTTGAATAATTGGAAAATATTGATTCATTTTTATGGGTATTTGTAAAAATATTACCCATTTAACGGTATTCATTTTTATGCGAAAAATTCAGAATTTCCCTTTATTTTATTTTTTAAATATCGATGTGTTCAATATTGTATGTTGTTATATGACACGGTAGATACTAGATACAAGGACTTTAGCTACCCCTTCGTTTGAAACCGCCGACCGCAGCCATTAGGCCGGCCACAAACGTAATGGCCTGCAAACGAGAGACGGTTAGCGCCCTTAGGGTCCCACTTGCCAAGTACCGTTGTCTAGTATTAGTACCTTATAAATAAGGCTGTATACTCGTAAGATAAGACCAGTAGTTTCAAATTGAGTTTCAGTAAAATACCTACAGTTAAGTACACGGTTCGTGTCGGTATTTTGCCATAATCGTGGAAAATCTTCTGTGATGCAAAAATCTTAATGCAAATGAGATAGTGAGCTCCCTTGGGGTCCCACTTGCCAAGTACCGTTGTCTACTACTAGTGCCTTATAATTAAAGTATCAGCTAGTAAATATAATATGGTAAGATCAGTTGTTGCCTTTTAGTAAACAGTTTTAAGTTCATTTGGATTTTTTGTCAAAATCTTGAAAAAGACTTGTGATGCAAAATCTTACAAATATATTTACTTCAATACAAATATTTTGGAAACTGAGCAGGCTTTAGGTTTTAGAGATCGCAATATATGATATATTATGTTTTACTTTAAAACCTTAATATGGTTAGGCGGCTAGTCAAACGTACTGGTATACTCCATTTCAAATACCAGGGCCCCGTGCCACATAAAACTTTGCAGTGGCATCGGGCCATGGTATTTGAAATGGAGTATACATAATTTCCAGTTCCGCCAGCGCGCTCCATCGGTCCAAACTGGAAGGATTACTGAAGGCACTATCTCCAAATCCCTGCAAAAAAAACGGAAAATTAGGTTAAGTGTTTAGTAGGAAAAAAATTAACTACTTTTGGCTTTCGGTAGAGAAGTACATACTTACTACTATATCGTTTTTGTAAGTATTATTGTTTTATTGTTTATTGTGATACAATTGTTGCTTCAGTTCTAGTTATTCTATTGAGATTTGTTTTGAACCACACTTTGTTTTATTAATTTTAGAAAAAACATAGAAAGACAATACAATACATCAAATTGCTAAACAAACTCACAATGGCAAAACTTTTCGCTATTAAACCCTTCGCTGTCACAACTATCAGGACTATGATCGTTGAGTCAACATCCCACATGGCGGCAGGCGCGGATCCAGGGGGGGGGCAATGGGGGCACTTGCCCCCCCCCCTCACGCTGGACTTATGTATGGCTAGGTGGTGTTTGAAGTGTAAAATACTATCATATCATAGGGCAGTGCCCCCCCCTCAACGAAGTCCTGGATCGCAGTGCCTCCCCCTCAACGAAGTCCTGGATCCGCGCCTGCATGGCGGTTATCTCGTGGGCAAAGTCAAGGTATTTACTTTTACTTTGACATTCGTTTTATTTATTATTGTTTTTAATATAGTGATAAAGTGTTCGAAACGTCGGGATGAAGTTCAATTTAATTAATATACATACGTGAGTTTATCAGTTTTCATAGTTTTATTTCATAAGTAGATAATCATCGCGGTTGCCGAAGAAAATATTATTCACTGTAATATTATTCATTTCGTAATAACTTATAAAAAGTTTACACAATAAAGGCAGTTAATACCCCTTTCTTTCGAAGCCATACTTATAAGCTAGTATATTTCCAAGTCTTGAAATCCCCGAACAAACACAAGATTGCAGGCAAACATCGGCCGAAGTAAAAGGTTTGCCCGCCTGATTGCGCCGGTAAAGCAAATATGGACAATACACAATATTTTGTAAGTGCCTAGTAAAGTTCAGGGAGGGTTTTATCCTAAAATAAGAAATAAAAAAGCTTTATAAGTATAGTCTGCCTAGACATAGGCGACAAATTATAAAATATGGTGGCGTGAAGTGTGTGACTGTTTGCACGCCACGCAATCGATGTGCCATCTAATATAACATTTACATACGTTACAATACGTACGCTACGCACACGCACTACTCACGCATTCAGTGTGGCTCAGCTTTTATTTTATTAAAGGTAACAAGTTTACTACACATGTACAGGGTTGGGCGGATTAAGTTTCCTAGTTAAAAAGTGGTATAAAAGTTTAAAAACAAAACAATGTTACAAATCTTGGTGTTATTTATATCAGAAACATTCTATTTTTTACCGCAGTAATTGATAAATTTGATAAATCCCCTTTAACATGTATTATTTTAAGCATTATGTCATATAAGGAATTTCATCCGGCACGCACTACCTTATTTATTTATTTAAACTTTATTGCACAAAACAAAGAAAATTGTACAAATGGCGGACTTAATGCTAAAAGGCATTCTCTACCAGTCAACCATTGGGCCAAACAGAGACATTTTAGTTGCCACACATTACATTGACATTTTAGTTTATCTGCCATGTGATGTCATATTAGGTTATCTAACCCTAGTATAAACTTGAATCTTAGCCTTAACTCGTCTCAATAAAACTCTGCATTGATTTGTATATGGAAATATTTATAGCATTTCAGTTATCTAAAGATTTAGCGTACTTTGCTAGGTAAATATCAGCCTCATAATTTTGGCTACAACTTGGCATTTCTTCTTATCATATTGTACTCTGATTGATTAACTTTTTGGAATAAGTTTGTAACTAAAATACCTTCCTTTTTAGTTCTTAATAAAACACTATACCCATAATCAATCTGGCATTTACCAAACTCTTGCAATGAAAATGCATTTTGTTTGAAAAATGACCTTCGTGCCGCCTATTCGACTTTTTGTATTTAACTCTTATATTTTTTAAAGAGAGAGGGCACATATATAAATTATCTGTTTTATAAAGGCCTCACATTTTGTGATTATTTTGCAGTGCGCAAAATATTAACCCCTCTTCTATGTAATAATTTTATCGAAGATTATATAATAAGAGAGGCACAGTTTCGTAAAAAATTCCCATGGGTGCTTATTGGTACTTTGCCGACTCAAATCATTTAAAGCTTACCCAATTTTGGCTTGAATTTGGAAGCAGAGGACTCCTTGAAACAGTTGATGGTGTGCAGTATTAAAACATACGTTGATATTTACTTTTATGGTCAGTTGATAATCTCGCCCGATTTTTAATGCTCGCTGCACCATTATCCAACAACACCGCTTTTTACATTTGTTCTTAAAAATATATACAACTAAATGTTATGAAAATGAGTTTCAGAAGCCATGAAGCTGATTATATCGACTTAAAATGATATACAGGGTATCAAAAACAGTTATATTTCAATAGATAAACGAATGTTTTTCAATAGGACACTTAATTCGCCCTACCCTGTATGTAAGAAACAGACTCCAAACTTGAGTAAGTGTAACTCGCCACACTTAACATTAATATCACTGCATCGTGGCCACAGACCACAACCACATAACTCAATTCGAAAACAACATACGCACATCCCAATCGAAGGACCCATATGTCTTTTTAACGGCAACACGAATGTATTTGTCTTCGGCCACAAGGGTACAGCCAACAAATGAGAACATTAGCCCCATTAGGGGGAAGTAATTGATTTGCTCGCTTTTTTGCTGGCCGTAAGTGCTGTGAAAACCGCAGACTTTTTACGTTCCTTTTTTGTTGACCTTTCATTGAATAATGACGTTTTAATTGAAGACGTTGATGCAAGGAAGTGGTCAAATGGTTAGCCGTATCGTTTTACCATTTATGATGTTTATAGTGAATGTTACTTACAATAACATTGGTGTAATTATGATTTAATTCCTTTAAAATAGTATTTCTGATGAGTAGAAAGTAAAAAAAGCGTTTATACTTTGAAACGGTAATGTTTAAATTCGTTTTAATTTATTTGTAATGATACCGACAAAAGAAAGGTTACTGGATTCTTTTTATTACGCTTTCACTCTACTTTTGTGTAAATAAGGTTAATTCAATTTTGAATTTATATTTTTAGTTTTATTACTACTTGCAATATTAATCACACACTAACGGTAAAGTAAGCATCATGCAAAGGTTAAATTGAAGTATGTGTTAGCTTTGGAATAACCATATACAGGTCGGGGTATATGCCCAATAGAATTTGGTACCATTATCTCTTTCTTTCTAAACTAGTTATCCTTGAATTATAAAGATTTCCGCTGAGTATGAGGATTACATTGAGGCAGTCAATGCTTATAACCGCTCACATGCTTTGATTTTTGCCATAGACTATAATATATATTCTTATGTAAAATAAGAGCGATTACCTGGTGAAGGTCGCAGGAGTCCGCTGGATACGGGTGGCGCAGGACCGGTCATTGTGGCAATCTTTGGGGGAGGCCTATGTTCAGCAATGGACGTCTTTCGGCTGATATAATGAAGAGCGATGACATGTAGCAAGAGCTACATGAAGCATGTCAGTGAATAAATAAATATCTTGGGTTATTATCACACATCATCATTCATCATTAGATTTCAGTCCGCTGTTGGACGAAGGCTTCTCCTATTTGCGCATAAACGCATTATGAGGTAAATGCCCATAATTGCCACGCTGGGAAAGCGGATTAGCGATCACAGTAATGTGTCCACTATGACGACGCTGCTACCCATAATCATTTTTCTATCAATTAATTATTAATTAATTATTTATAATAATATCAATTAATTAATTCGGCTGTGGAATGCTCTCCCTCTGTCCATCAGACAAGCTCAAAGCAAAATTTCATTTAAAAATATGTTGCGTAAGCATTTGTTCGAAAATATTCGCGACTAAGTGTTGTGTCTTGTCTCGCACCAGGTACAGATATATATATATATATATATATATATATATATATATGTATATGTATGTATGTAAATATGTCTATGTTATATAATATGTATTTAAATTTTGTATTTGTGTAAGTACAAGTATTTTATTTATATAAAATAATAATTGACTTGATTAAAGAATCTATATCACTAATGTTTAAATCCTGCACCAAACCAAAGCTTTCTGTTTAGCCCAATGGTTGACTGGTAGAGAATGCCTTAAGGCGTTAAGTTCGCCATTCGTACTCTTTTATATTGTGCAATAAAGTTTAAATAAATAAATAAATAAATTAATATTCTCACAAAAAGTAACATAATTCCACTTAAATTAAAGCTTGTGTTGCAGGCGACGATGACATGTGTTTATACACATTCCATAAATATTAAAGTTATACAAATATACACTTTCATACACAGAAAACAACCATAACTAAGGACCAAGTATTTTTGAGACAATTACAAAGAGACCTTCATCATCATCATATCAGCCAAAAGACGTCCACTGCTGAACATTGGCCTCCCCCAAAGATAAAGACAATGACCGGTTCAGTGCCATCCACATCCAGCGCACTCTTGCGACCTTAACCAGGTCATCAGTCCACCTTGTGGGGGGCCTACCCACGCTGCACCTTCCGGTACGTGGCCGACACTCAAAAACCTTCCCGCCCCAACGGCCATCGGTTCTCGCAAAGAGACCTTACCGGAACTCAATCCCGGGACCTCCATTTCATAGGCAAGGTCACTAACTGAACTGCTTAAACTACTGTCACTGCAAATTCACGAATAGCGGAAACCGCTGTCCCCAGCGGGTTGGTCAGTCCGCCCACAAGATTGCTGGACGATTGATTCCCGGAAAACGGGAAAAAAAGGAACGGGAAATCCGGATAATGGATTTAAGGACGTCCTGAGGGCTGTGATATTATTGATTGTTGACTGATTGCTAGAATTTTTCACGTGGCTTTTGTAATAGGGTCAAAATTCTCTTCGTTGTCTTGTTTCATACCACTCTGTCACGCTTTTAGTTGCTGCTTCGACTCAGTATAATTATAAAAAAAATCCGATGCACTAGTACTTTTTTTTCATGCTTGATATTAATCCATAATACATACATCAGATAATATAATAGAAAACAAGACATCATCTCATACAAAAATCACCACTGCGTCACGTTTTTTAGGGACACAAAATAAGACAACGAAAATAATTTTGGCCTAATAAACGGCTTTACGGTTACCATAACAAACTAGGATAAAAAGGATTTTCCCCCTTAAAAGTGAAAGACAACATTATTATCGAAAATTTTCAAAGTGGTTACCATTCGCTTTAAGGCTAACGGCCTGTTTCCCGGATAATAATATATAGTTATATATTTGTCGCATAAAATTATTACTATCCTTTTCCCTAGGCTTATAAAAGAGAAGGACAGCGACCGTTTACATATATACATACATCATCAGTTTATCTCAGTCCACAGCACTGCTGGGCGTAGGCCTCTCCTATTAACTATGCGTATGGATGCTTTAGGAGGTAAATGCCCATAATCGCCACGCTGAGCAAGCGGATTGGCGATCGCAGTAATGTGTCCACACCGATGACGCTGCTGTCCATCATCAATCTTCTATGAAATAATGATCAGTGACACTTCAATGCTTTATACGTGACAAATGTATTCTTACATTTCTTACTACCGTCACCACACGGCACCAGCCACGGAACATTTAACTGACAGATATATTTTATTCAGGATGGTGAAACGGACCCTAATAGTAGTAGTTTATGTTTTAACAAGAAAAGGCGTTTTCACTGAACATGACTATTTAGTATTTACGGGAACACACTGTAATAAAGCAGTGGACCAGTAATTGTTTCACTTGAGGGATGAATCCGATAAGAGAATAGAGGACGCCCGGACAGACTAGCGGGGCCACTGAACCAGCGGATTTTAAAAGTCATGGTGGTGTTCATGGCCGAACAATAGTACATTTAGATGTAAGTGTAAAAAAATTTTTTCGACTAGGTTGAAAGTTGGAGCACAAGTGAAACGAGGGCGACAATCACCCGAGTTAAAAAGAAGTTTTTACACGTGTATCGAACGACTTATTTCATAGCAAGTGCCTTAAAAAAACGTGCGCAAAGTTTACTTTTCCGCACTAGTTAGGAAAAAAATATTATTAATATACAAACCTGATGCAATGTGGTGACGGCAGTAAGAATACATTTGTCACCACTCAACTTTTCTCACGGGTAATTTAGCAAGAGTCGACTAAGGGATCAATCAAATCCACACACAGTAGTGTCACTACTTCACTAGTCCATTATTTGATAAAAGATTGATGAGGGGCAGCAGCGTCATCATAGTGGACACACTACTGCGATCGCCAATCCGCTGGCCCTGCGTGGCGATAATGGGCATTTATCTCCTAATGCGTCTATACGCATAGTTGATGAGAGAGGCCTACGTCCTATAGTGAACTGAGATGATGTTGTTTCCCTATTTTTTTTAAATAATATTTGATGCTCATAATCGCCACGCTGGGCAAGCACATTGGCGATCGCAATCCACTATATTGATGGTGCTGCCCATCATTAATCTTCTATCAAATAATGTTCAGTGACACTTCAATCCCTTCAACCCATTAGTCGACTCTTAAGACACCCGCGGGAAGAGTTGGGATGGTGACAAAAATGCATTCTTACTGCCGTCACCACACGGCCTGTGCGCTGTACTGTGTTTTTCATGAAAACATTGTATTTATTTCTTTTTTTTCTAATAGCTCACTTGTTTATGCCGCGTTTTTCATGGCCTATCTATAAACTGGGCGGCGGACAGCTCGGGCGGTTAGACAGACGCACTTTGTATAGTTTATACACTCCACAATCTCGACATAACGTGGAATAGTTATAGTTTGTACGTGTTTATCTAGAGCTTTATAACTACGTTGTATGGCTTATATGTTTACCCCCTTATTCATCTAAGTATTGTTTATCCCTTTCGGTTTTATCAATGTGTATATAAGAGCAAAAGGGAAAAACAATACTTAGTGGCTTGTTAAGTTAGGAGACGTTATGTTAGTTATGGATAAGTGTGTTTAGTTTAGGCGTCTATCTGAATTACAGTCGCGGTCAAATAAGGGGTAAGGGTGCTTAGCCAAGATGCCAATCGCTAACGCTTAATCGTCAATCGTAAGCGAAAGGCAGCTAACTGTCTTTGTCGAACTAATACGAAAGAGTGATAGAGAGGGAAAACTACGTTACGCTACTAAGCGCTAGCGATTGGCAACTTGGCTAAGCATCCAGGTATTTTTCCCAGAAAATAGGTACTGCTAATACGCTGATTTCAAACATTTTTTTATAGTACATTACGATACAAGTGCGAAAAAATTTAATCGACACGAGTTACGATTTTCCTTTTCGCACGTTTAGCGTATGAGCTTTCAATCGGTTTCGTTAGGTTTTGACTGATACATACGTACAGCATCATACTATATCGCGCTCGCACTTGAGTGACTGTATTGAGTAAAACCTAACGTTACCTATATTTGCAAAGTCATGGTACAAACAGATTAAAATATTCTTCTTCTTCTGGTTCCTTTTCTAACGAAGGTTGTACAACATCATGGCTATTTTTAACTTTATTGACTGCATTACGGAATAATCCACGAGTGCTAGAACTGAACCAGTCACGAAGATTTCTCAACCAAGAGTGCCTTCTTGGACCGGCGCTCCTACCCCCACGAATCTTCCCTTGAAGTATTAGCCGGAGGATCTCGTACTTGGGGCCCCGCATGATATGCCCGAAATACTGTAGTTTGTTTTTCTTGGTGTGATTAAATTATCGAATCGGATTACTCACGTATTTAAGTCGATGATTGCTCGACATGTTTTGACCCATTAAGAGGGCCCTGGATGGATCGAAACATGTCGAGTAATCATCGACTTAAGACACGTGAGTGTGAGTACCCCGGTTCGATAATATTTTAATAAGTTATATACATATTTAAATATTTATCACACGGGTTACTCACGTAATTTCAGTCGATAATTGCTCGACATGTTTCGATCCATTTAGAGATCCTCATCATGGAGTATCGGCGACCAAAGACCGACGTGTACTGCGGGCTTGCGCTCTGCTAGGGTAGTTTTCCTCCTTCGCCGCCCCGGCCAGTGCTGCCCGCGGCCAGCACCCGCTCTAGCAGAGCGCAAGCCCGCAGTACACGTCTTTGGTCGCGGATACTCCATGATGAGGATCCTCTAAATGGATCGAAACACGTCGAGCAATTATCGACTTAAATTACGTGAGTAACCCGTGTTATAAATATTTAAATATGTTTGAGTCTCACGTTAGTTATAATTCTAAAAAAGTCATGTACACTACAGTAGACATCCTGTCAGCTTTCGCTGCTAATTACGTCCAAGGACGAGCGCAGGCGCACAATAGCGATTGTGGACGCATTGTCTCAGCTTTCTATTAACCTTTAGTGACAGCCGTCACGCGTGGGTGGATGGGTGAGGTAATGTTATGTTCGATGGTGGCAAACTAGCGTTCAACCTGAATTCTAACTATCCTGGGACACAGCGAACCCTGAAATAGCGAAAATGTCTCCTATTTCTGATATTAATGGATACTTAACTTTAAAGTAAGGTACAATTAAAGTCAGAGAACTCTGACGACCGGGCCGAATGGAGGAAAAGAGGGGAGGCCTTTGCCCAGCAGTGGGACACTAAGACAGGCTATTAAAAAACTCATAATTAGACATGTCTTATCTAGTTGTGGCGTGGCAATAACGGCATTAAACCTTCTATCAATCTCTGTAGCCTAGTTGATAGTGACCCTGCCTACGAAGCCGGAGGTTCCAGGTTCGAATCCCGGCAAGGGCATTATTTGTGTATTTATTTATCAAAAATTTTTGTTCCTTGGTCAAGGCTGTGTATGTATTTAAGTATCTATTATATATATCGTCGCCAGGTACCCACATCACAAGCCTTAATTCAGCTTACCGTGGGACTAGGTTGATTTGTGTAAGATGTCCCAAGATATTTATTCATTTACTATGATGATGCTGCTGCCCGTCAGCAATCAAATCAAAGAATGGTCAGTGACACTTCAATCCCTTAGTCGACTCTTACGACACCCTTGGGAAGAGTTGGGGTGGTGACAAATGAATTCTTACTACCGTCACCACACAGCTCTTTCGACTCATTATAGTTATTTTCTTTTTGTATTTCAATGATAATAAATCATTATGAAATGACAATGCACTACCAATGTTTTTATGGTATACGTAGGTACTGTAATTACTAACGATTACAAGTAGTAATGATTATTTTTGTTCAAAACGTGGATTTAGACCAAACGAGCGAATGCTTCTATCCCCTACTCTATAAAATTCGTTCGTTACACAAAACGTGATTCGTCGAAATTCGTTGATTTCGTAGAGTGGGGGATAGAATGAGCATTCGCTTGATTGGTCTAAATCCACCTTAAAATATAAAAAAATATATAATTGTTACCGTAAAAAGGGGTAAATAAGAATGACGGGGTAAATAGGAATGTAAACTAGTCTGTTAGCCCAGGACAAACAGTCCAGTTTAGAATAACACATATGAAAAAATCTGTTTTCTCTACGTTCCTATTTACCCCGCCATTCCTATTTACCCCGTTTTACGGCATCAATAAATGGGTATGGGTATGGCCAGCAGTGGACGTCTATTGCTTGTTTATTAACTAAACCTGTTGTCATTTGATCTATTATTAATCACAAGATGAATTAACAAGTCTCATTGATACTCGTCGGTTACCGGCTATAATTAATAGCTCATCTGCCCAGATTGTATCGAAGCATGTTTGAACAACAACAAAAAACATCATTATAGCGATCCGAGGCGTGCTTTGTACTTAACTACTTGACTCTTACTCGTATTCATAGTAGGGACTTGGAACTTGCCTGAACATGGTCCGAATTTTTTTATAATGGGTCTGCCGCTTGTGATATCTGTTGTGATGACAGTATTTTAAGGCTAGTAACATCAAATAAACACCTGTTAATGTTGGTAGCTCTGTACACGGATTTCTTGTCTATACTTTGTATGACGCTTTTTTTTAACGGTTTTGAAATAAATTGTTGTTCGTTGGCTCTCCGTTGTAAAACGTTGTTTCATTTATAATAATATCTGTGACCTTGGCTGTGATTTGTGTGCTTAAATCTAATATACTTAGGTGTTAAATTAAACCAGGCATGGAATTGAATAGTGTAATCATTGATTACGAGGTTTTTTAAAGTTACACTTAAGGGTCTATATCGAATCGCATAAAAGTATTGTTCCGAATATTATGTCGCATAAGAATTTTACGCCGAAAATTTTTTCGCCGAATTATTGTTTCGCATATTTTTCATGTGTCGAAATTTTTGCGCCTAAAGTCGTTTGTCCGAAACATTATTCATCCTAATGCTTATTGTGTCTAATATTCCTTTGCCGAAATTGTATTATGCATATGTTTGATGATCCTAATATTGTACATTCTAAAATTGCTGCTAAACATAACGCCTACTAAAATGAAATACGATCCGCCAACATGTCGACGGAGCCCCTAGCGGGGCTCCTATTTCCGCTCTAAGGGACAAAAGGTACCTAACGAACCTATCCAGGTGAATTACATGATTTTGAAATGATTTTCTTTTACATGCGGGGGGCTTCGCCCCCCGAGCCCCCCTTGTAGGGGGCTTCGCCCCCCGTCCCCCCGTATTTGGTTTTTCTCCTAGCAGCTGGAGCAGACCTAGTATTTGTATTGTAAAATGTCTTAGATTAATGTTTTAACCTAACTTAACCGTATTGGTCCTGCCCCTCTCGTTTTTCTGCAATCAGGTTATCTACAAATAGCTAATTCCATTTCATAGACATGACAACTTAATATTGATGTAGTTTAAGTTAGTTTAAAAGACTAGTGCTGTTATTTTAGCCACTCTAATAATAATGCGAAATATTTTTTATGACAATCAATATTAGTAATATACATTTTAGATAATTTAAAAAACGGCATACGAATATTCGGAAAAACATACTTTAGGACTTCTATATGTGTATGCATAAAAATAATTCGGCGAAACGATTATTATGCCATTCAACAATATGCCAAATGTTTCGGCCAAAACATTTTCTGCACAATGAACATTATGCGAAGAGACGGGCACCCACACTTAATTATGAACGAAAAGATATTTTTTAAAGATTTTCTTTCGGAGCCGCATTCTAGGTATAAATATTTGTTAACATTGTTATATCAGTTATGTCGCCTGTTTTTGAAATTAGCTGTCAACGAGCGTTTAACTTGAGTATGTTTCTCTCCATTGCGCGCCGATTTATTTCACACGGATAATTTAGTTGCTCTAATTTTAAATAAAAAGTTATTCAAATTTAACTAACCCCCGTTAAGAGCTTTGCCCGTATTAGACTTACAATCTGTATTATATAAGTTACTTTTCGCTTAGTCTATGTATACGAGTAAGAGTAGGTACAGTCGAGTACATTAATATATAGACACATTTGTAAGGGATCAGTATGGAGAAGTGTATATATATTAATGCCCTTGACTGTACTTCAATGTTACACAACCTTTAAATCCATCTTACTTACAAAAGATTTGGTAAAAGAAAATATTCTTTGCTCTCTACATATTTTCAAATCATAGGCATATCTCAAAAGCCACGTGACCATTTCCATAAATTATTATGGTCACGAATACGATTGGAGAATGGCATTTAAGGCCTCTGGTATCCACGGGCATACTCAAATTTAGGTCTGGACTATAGCCCTCGCCCATGGTCCATTGGCCGGCTGTCAGTCAGCTACTGCGCGCGCGCCGATTGAGATCTAAACCCGCAATTAGCAGAGACCCATTCCAATATGGAAATTAAAACTAGGTGAGTTATTGTACTGGTGATTCTGAAATACAATAATTGTTTTTTTTATTATCTCATTTAGTTTTTTTTTTGTAAGGCGGCGTTGAATGTTACTTTCTGTTATACAGGGTGGAAAGGGACGACGTTCCTTCCCGCTACCGACCGAGTCTACCAACCATTACGATGAACTTTCAGTATGGGACCAACATCGAAATATTAAAAAAAAAATAACCCCTCATACAAAGTGAGTGATTAGTTAAGAGTTCAATAGTATGGAAAAGTCAATTTCCCATGTACGCTTTCGATGTTGGTCCCATACTGAAAGTTCATCGTAATGGTTGGTAGACTCGATCGGTAGCGGGAAGGAACGTCGTCCCTTTCCACCCTGTATAATTCAAGCTGAGGTTTCGCGGGTGATGCGCGATGATGCTGATGATGGCTGGAGTGGCCGAGTGGTTTAGGCATCAGTCACGAAAGCGTAGGACGTGAGTTCAAATCCGAGCTCCGGTGTTTGTAAACTTTGGTTTTTTTTTTTGGTATACTTGTATGACATCTAATATTAAGATGTGCTTAGTATCCGCAACACAAGCTAATCATGGGAACATTTTGGTTGTTGATACATACAATACTATGATTGTTCCATGATAATTAATATTTTATTATTATTATTTAGATATTTTCGCAGCCTTGTGGCCCATTTTGTCAGTCGTGAGTTAGCGGTATCTGTCAAATAAATATCAGCTCTAAGTATCCTTTTCGTTCTTATGACTTGAGAAAGAGATAGTAATAAGTTTTATTTGATGATTGAAAATCAGCCCTTAATTATACAAATTGGTACAGTTAAAGGTAAAATAACGTGTACATAAAAATGCTCAAAAATATGACCCACGATGCACTTCAAGTACTTGTATGTGTAATATTGTAATAAAATAAGAACGTCGTAACATATTTATGAGAGGATTTCTTTCCATACATGTTTTTGCACTTGAATGTACTTAATATTTGCTACCGGTGTCTACATGATCACTATTCCATTTTTACTTCACTGCCGAATACAAATCAATTTATCTAAGTCCCTATAAGGACATAAATACTCATAATTCCTCGTACAATCATAAACGCGTTCACCTTCCTTCATTAGTTATTACATAAGGATTATATACACTATATACAGTCTTATCTCTAAGGTTTATAGCTACAAGGAACTGCGAAGGCCGGCGCGTCACGATTTGCGTGCGAGGGAACAGTAAAAACTGTGTTATCAGTTCTTTAACTAAAAATAAACGCTTTATACTCATACTTAGTAGAGACTTTTGTAAGAAGCGCTACAAAATTACAAATAAACTAAACTACACTAATTTTAAATACAAGTTGTTCGTTTTCATTGACATGATTCGACTTTTAGCTTACATTTTTACACTGGTTGAAGACGTTTGACTTCATGCAAAGGCAAAAATGCATCAAAAATGACGAATAGACATAAGTAGAATAGGTGTATTGACTTTCAGCTAGCCGGTGTAACTACTGGCATAGATAGAGGCAATCCATCTAAGTCCTCAGGGTAGGCAACGCATGGCAATTTTCTGACCGCTATGTCCATGGGCCTCAGATCCTGCTTTCCATCAGTTGGGCTGAGAGCTCAGTTGTCTACCTTGGTCAGTAAAAAAAATCATTACAAATCTGACTGAAATAAAGGATTTTAATTTTGTTGTAATTGGGTGTCCCCAAAAGTGAAAAAGCTCCTACATGATCACAATCTCAATAAATGTCTGCGGTTATTATAAGTCACAATATTGTACACAATATTTATACTTCGCAATTACCTGTATCAGAGTTATCTGGCTGACTTGGGATATTGTCCGTTGATGTATTATTTGATAGCGATAAATCATGATAGTATTATTATTAATGTGTTAAGAGATCTAAGTCGTGATTATAACGCGTGCGTGGCGTGGACACCTTCTCTATAAAAATGGATCATGCTCTAAATTAGCTCACTTTTTTAGTATTCCGTAGTACTTAAACTAAAAACCCTTTTAGTTTTTCCGTGCCTGTCTGTTCGTATATCCGAAGCATATATAGCTCAGTGTCCGTAAATAATAAAAATAATGCAGTTTCGTTTAGGTTTACATATTATTCATAGTGGACACATTACTGCGATCGCCAATCCGCTTGCCCAGCGTGGCGATTATGGGCATTTACCTCCTAATGCGTCTATACGCATAGTTAATAGGAGAGGCCTACGTCCAGCAGTGGACTATCATAGGCTGATGATGATGATGATTATTCACACCGAAAACTTGAAACTTGCTTGAGCATTAATTATTATCATCATATCAGCCGAGAAACGTCCACTGCTGAACATAGGCCTTCCCCAAAGATTGCCACAATGACTGTTTGAGCATTGTCCGATATTTTTTTTAAGGGATCTGTCGGTAGTGATATTAGTGACCTTGCCTGTGATTTGTGTGCTTAAATCTAATATGGGTGTTTAATTAAACCAGGCATGGAATCGAATAGTGTAATCATGGATTACGAGGTTTTATAAAGTTGCACTTAATTATGACCCCACTGATTTTTTTTAAAGATTTTCTTTCGGAGCCGCAATCTAGGTACAAATATTTGTTAACATTGATATATCAGTTATGTCATCTGCTCTTGAAATCAGCTGTCAACGAGCTAAACGCTCGTCCGTGCTGTATTTATTTGATAGCGATAAATCATGAAGTGGACTATCATAGGCTGATGATGATGATGATGATGATGATGATTATTCACACCGAAAAAGTGGTAGAAAAAATCAGCTAACATATTCAACAAACATTGCAATCAACCATACCTACTTGCATCAGCTCGAATAAGTAGATCCGATGCCGCATTAAAAGTGTTAAAATAAAAGTTGGCATATTTATATCAAAAATGTATTTATACAATAATATAAATCCCAAACTTCTAATATTTTGGTGAATGTAGGTGTGTATGTGTCTAAAGCTGGTTGTCCCAAGCCAGGGTTTCAAGCTAGGGACAGGAAACTATGGAAGCAGTTGGAGGAGGCCTTCACTAGGGTGGGTCATTTTTCAAAATTTTCGATTTTTTGAAGATAATAGTTACAAAACGGTGCCATTTGATATTTGATTATCACTCTTATTTTTATTATATTTTTAATTTAAGTTTTTCTGCCTCCGGATTTGATTAGTAATTTTCTTAAAATGTATGGAACTTAAAAAAAAAAAGTTATTATTTTCGACTTTTTTTTCATCTCTTTTGGCTCCACAACTATAGAAAAGCTATTTCCAGGTAAACACAATACTCAAACATAGCTCAAGTTGAAATAAAAAGTAAAAACATAGATATCAACTGTGGTCAGTACAAAATGTACTGAAGTTTCTATGAAATCTTTCAATTACATCCGGAGGCAGAAAATTAATTCCAATGGCCAAATAATTTTGCACACTCTTTGTCGACCTAATTACGGAACTATTGACAACTGTTACTAGTAAAAAACAAATACTTTTTTTTTCTTCATACATCAGTGACCCACCCTAGCCTTCACCCAAAGTGGGGTTCAAATTCAAATCAAAGAAAACTAATATTCAAACAAAATACATGATTTACCTACTAAACTTACTAATAACCCAATTGATTTGAATAAAAAGCCTTTTTTATTTATTTTATTTTTATTTATGTGTATGTGTCTTGTGTGCAGTATAAGACAAGTGCTCTTTTATGACCAATTGGCAATCTAAAGATTTATATCCATACTTCGGTTAACTGTAGGCCTATCCAAGATGTAATTCTGCAATCGTATACGATAAGCGATAAATAATAAATATATGATAATGACAGATTCGTAGGAAAAGTCTCGTGACCATTGTCATACATTATTGTGGTCACGTGACTTATCGTTTATCGTATACGATTGCGGATGGCATCTCGGCTAAGGCTGCTTGGTTTTAACTGATTCATTAATGAGGAAGTGCAGTACAGTGAAGGTATGTTTGTCTATTATAAGCAAAAATCGGATTTTTGTGCGACATCTCATACTAAATGTCATCAAAATGACGTAAGTCACTAAGAATGTCGCAATTCTATCCGATCTCTGCTTATAAGGGAGATAACACAGATCATGTAAGAAATAGACAGTAAACACAAGATTTTGCGAAACGTTTTAATAGGCACTAATTCCTAGATTCTAGGATGTTTGTATATAATTGCACAACTAAAATTGAATTTATTCGTATGTGGCGCACTAAGTATAAATTGATTGATTTAGATTTTTTTTATTGTTGTTGTTGTTGTTGTTGTTGTTGTTGTCGTAATTCCTAGGGCACCCCGGAGGTGCATAGGGCCTCCACAAGATCCTTCCACGTTTTTCTGTCTTGAGCAACCTTCTTGGCTTCGGTCCAGGTCAGGCCTACGGCTCGCAATTCGCTCTCCACGACCACGACCTCGTTTTCCACCTTTTTAAATGAATGCATGATTTTTTATTTATTGTGTATTTTTATGTCGTAATGTAAACTGAAAGAAAACACAATTCTCTGACTCAACTCTTTTCACAACATTGGCAACTGAGAAGAGCTATTGGCCAGAAGGTCTACAAATAATCACCAAATATTTTTTATAAACCGATTTAACCGATGTCTCCAAGATCCTTTCATCAGGCCCCGACTTGGTGCCAACTGGACCATCTGTCGTGCGTAGTGCAAAGGACTATGCTTCAAAACGGACCAAAACAGAGCAGGGAGTAGTGTCATTAAAAAGGTCTGTTTATGTACTTTATTTCATTCTATAGGTGCAAAGTTGAATTCCATTGGATAATTTTATATGAGAAAGGCGTTCTGCGAAAGCGATGCGATGCGTTTATGAGAAAGGCGGTACTCTCTTAGTAAATCAGACATGTGGATGTACATCATAGTATTTACTTTGACTAAAATCCAAATATCTCCGTTCTGCAATAGAATTCAACATAGTGACCGTAGAATGAAATGAAATAAATGTAAATACCTATTTAATGACACCACTTTCAGCTCTGTTGATTCTTGGTCCACTCTTCATACAAATATGCCCAATTATGGTCCTTTAATACTTATATGGTTTACTCATGGATAACATTGCTAGGACTGGACTAAATTAAAATGGGACCAATCGGTAAGCATCAGGTTTTTAATAAATAGGAATCATCAAAATCGTTTCACCTAATCGGGAGTTCTGATATCTATACATTAAAAAAAAACATACAGTCGAATATCGCAAATTGGAAATTTCTCAATTACCCCCGGTTTTGCAATAATTAAAGACACAGTGACAGAATATTGAACTTCTTTCTATACCAATCAGCCTTCGTAGCCTAGTTGGTAGTGACCCTGCCTACGAAGCTGGAGGTTCCGGGTTCTAATCCCGGCGAGGGCATTATTTGTGTATTTATTTATCACAAATATTTGTTCCTCGGTCATGCTGTCTATGTATTTAAGTATCTATATGTATATATTATATCTATTATATATATCGTCGCCTGGTACCCACATCACAAGCCTTAATTGAGCTTACCGCGTGGGACTAGGTCGATTTGTGTAAAAGATGTCAAAAAAAAAAAGAAAAAAAAAAAACAATTTTTTTTCTATTGGCGGCAGGCCTTTCTGTTCCTTACCCCCCCATATTCATAAACGGCTACTAACTTAACAAGCCGCTAAGAATTTTTTGTCCCTTTTGCTCTTATAGACACATTGTTAAGACCGAAAGAGACAAACAATTATTAGCGGCTTGTTAAGTTAGCAGACGTTTATGAATAAGTTAGTCTTTTTTGGTTAAAAAAGGAAATGGTGATGTGCGAGATCTGTAAGACTATTTTTCTATGGTCGGAGTCAAGACCATTCATAAAGCCGATCAGAAGCTGATAATTTATTAATAATTACCTGGTAATAAACTTTATACTACACTATCGGCCGATTAAATAAAATATTAAATTACGTCTTATCTTACTATCATAAAATTTAATTGCTGCGGATTATTCTAATTATTGATGTAAACGTTAGCCATTTATAGTTAAATCAATATATAATAGAATTTAAACTGGATTCATAACCATGACGCATAATAATATGTAGTATCAGGTAGCCATTTCAGTAATTATATACAAATAATTTCATATACAGGGTGGAAAGGGACGACGTTCCTTCCCGCTACCGACCGAGTCTACCAACCATTACGAACTTTCAGTATAGTACCAACAAACTACCTATTAAAAAAAATACCCCTCAAATAAAGTGAGTGATTAGTTCAATACTATGGAAAAGTCAATTTTCCATGTACGCTTTCGATGTTGGTCCCATACTGAAAGTTCATCGTAATGGTTGGTAGACTCGGTCGGTAGCGGGAAGGAACCTCGTCCCTTTCCACTCTGTATATTGGAACGAACCAGTAAGGCGGCTACAAAAATAATAACGACTCTATTGCCAAGTCATCACGATACATGCTCAGATATTTATAAGCATGAAGTTTAACTTCATCCCGACGTTTCGAACACTTTACAGGGCGAGTCGCCCGCAGACCACGAACCCTGTAAAGTGTTCGAAACGTCGGGATGAAGTTACGTTTAATTAATATACGCGATTTTATCCGTTTTCATAGTTTTATTTCATGTGTAATCATCGCGGTAACTGAAGAAAATGTTATTTACATCACACTTGCTGTCTAAGCTCACTATTGCTTGCGTGCGTAGCGGGAGTAATAGAAAAGTGAAATTCCCTAGGGAGTAATAGAAATGTCAGTACGTCATTTAATCATATTATTATGTCTTAAAACTTATTTTTTTGTCGGAAAGTGTGATGAAAAACATTGTATGCGTCACGGTCGGTAAGCGGAATACTAACTCGAGTCATAAAAACCATCCACTTACGGCGTCGGGCTTCTAACACTCTCGTTAGTAATTCCGTACTTACCTCCCTTGATGCACAATGTACTATTATGCTTCACTTAGTAGTGTTTATTACGCACTTGCACTTAGTGATTTTGTAATAAATGTGCTGATCTTAGGCAAAGGACCCACATTTTCGATGGCGCTTAAGGCGTTATGTTCGTAAGTTTGTATACAAATACAACGCCGCGAGACGTAAGCGCCATCGGCAATGTGGGCCCATGCCCTGAGAACATCACAAATTATTATTTATATTTTACAGCTTCGTGATCCGGGTTATTATCAAACTAGTTACAGAATTATCATCATCATCATAGGCCTCCCCCAAAGATTGCCACAATGACCAATCCTGCGCCACCCGCATCCAGCGGACTCCTGCGACCAGAATTGTAAATATTGGATATTTATACCAAATAAAATTCACCAAGATCACCAACGTCCGAGGTGGGAATCGAACCCACGTGCTCAGCTTTCGCAGCTAATGCCTGCAAAGCTCGGCCACTAGGTCTTAGCAACCACCAGTCAATTTTCTCGGGTATATTAAATCCCTTACAAGGCTAGGTGCCTTTCACCATACTCTAAGAGCAAGCAATACATGCATGCACCTCCTATTCGTATACCTTTCAGTTTTCTGGAATAGGTAGAGAGCTGGTGCTGCCATCTATTGAACAGAAGTTTATTAATTGATAGGTTACAGAAATCATCAAAGGAAATAAACGCCAAATATCGTTAATGTATCATATTATACAATATACATCCATATAAAACTTTAAATCTAAACTCAAGCGCATATCAAGCGACGTATTTGTCATAACTGTCAAAGCTAACCATATGCACGGTTTAAAAGCGATAAATCGTAGTATGTTAATTCATTGGTAACATGCATAAACAGAATGCAAACACACTGTATATTTCACGCAACCATTAATATCTGTGCTAATAAAATTGTTAGAATATTGTTTGTCTGTTTAGATAGTTATTGGATTACTATGATTTGCGTTTTGTTAAAAGTTTACGAGCGTAATCAATACTGATACATTTTTTCCGTGCATTATTATAAATATGTCAGTTAGGACATCTTCCACAAATCGACCTAGTTCCACAGTAAGCTCAATTAAGGCTTGTGATGTGGGTACCAAGCGACGATATACACGGTGGTCGCGAGCATTGCGAGAGATTTTAACCATGCATTCTAATAAAATAAATGTCAAATGTCACCAAAAAAAATTTCATACCACTTTAAAAATATATTACATTTGATATGGTCAGGAATACAGCATTAAAATCTTTCGAAATGTTCGTGAGCACCGTGGACATAACAGATATATACATACATCTTCAAACCTTCAAGAGAAGAGCGTACTCCCACTTTAAAGGCCGGCAACGCATTTGCGACGCCTCTGGTGTTGCGGGTGTCCATGGGCGATGTTAATCGCTTTCCATCAGGCGATTCGTCTGTTCGTTTGCCACCTATAGCATAAAAAAAAAATACAGATGCTTAAATACATGCACAGCCACGATGGTTTTTGTGATAAGCTGATAAACAAATACATAAATAACGCTCTCGCCGGGATTCGAGCCCGGAACCTCCAGCTTCATAACAAACTAAACTACACAGGTTACAGAGGCCAGATGTCACTTCTGCCTGTTTGCCACAACTGCTATAGCAATAATGCCTTAATCCAGCAATAAAGACTGGTTTAATTCTAAGCGACATATTTGGCAGTTTGTGGGTTGTATTGAGCTGGACTGGATTTCGCACCTGTTTTCTGCGTGATTAAAGGTTGAACACGCCAAAATTGAGGCATGTAAAATCGTTTATATCTATGGGAAAAATGGAGGTATAGAAACTTTTAAAGCACCTTTTTGATCACAAGAACCTGCCCCAAAAACATATTAAAAATTTGTTTTCGTATAATTATTCGTTGTCAAAATGTCGAGCAAACAACACAAAAAACGCGAACGTACTTTGCACAAATGCGTCAAAAATTCAACACTAAGATATAGAGATATCGCGAAAAGACTAAAATATCCCCAATCTGCGGTTTGTCGCGTATTAAAGAAGTTCCGTGAACACTTGACAATAGATAGAAAGCCAGGAAGTGGTCGAAGTGGAGGGTGCAGAGTCTGAAGAATAAAAAAAGGAACGAGATTATTGTTAGGATTTTCGCCTCAAATCCTAAGATGTCTTCTCGTGATGTGGCCAAGAAAGTGAAGATGTCTCAGTCCTATGTTCAAAAAATAAAACGTAGGGCTGCGCTTAGAAGTTTTAAAGCCCAGGCCGCACCAGATCGAAATTCGAAACAGAACTCATCCGCAAGGAAACGGTCACGAAAACTTTATGAGAAATTCATTATGAAATTTGTATGCGTTGTCATGGACGACGAAACATATGTAAAAGCTGATTTTAAACAAATACCTGGGCAAGAGTTTTATACCAGTCTAAGTCGAACAGATGCTCCTGAAGAATGTAAATTGAAAAAGTTTTCGAAATTCCCAAAAAATACCTTCTTTGGCAAGCAATATGCAGCTGTGGGAAAAGAAGTCGCTCGTTTATTACCACTGGGACAATAAACGGCGAAATTTATCAAAAAGAGTGTTTACAGAAACGTTTGCTGCCTCTTATAAGAGAGCACGACTCACCGCCGCTGTTTTGGTCATATTTGGCCAGTTGTCACTACGCAAAACCAGTGATGGAATGGTACAGCACAAGGAGGATTGAGTGGTACCAAAATTATGCAACTCGCCAAATAGTCCAGAACTGCGGCCTGTTGAAGAGTAATGAAGAGTACTGGAGTATAATGAAGGGAATTTTAAAAAAGAAAGGCGGAGAAGTAAAATCAGTCCCCGAGCTATAAAAAATATGAACGTGGGCGTCAAAACGGTGTCCTAACGAGATGGTGCAAAGTCCTATGAGACGTATACGCAAGAAAGTTAGAAGTATGGCTTACGGTGTAAACAATAACTAAAATAGAAAATGTTATTTTAAACTACGTTAAATTTGTCATTGAACATGTGAAACATAATGTAGCCTTTCACTCTCAAATTTATTTTTTATGACTATTTGTGTGCCTCAATTTTGGCGTATTCAAGCTTTACAATTTGTTCTGTGACTGACAGGTAAATCGCCTCCAACCAGAAGTCAGTGGTCTCAACCATGATAACTCGATAAATCGTCGGCTGACAAGCAAAACTCAATATAAAAACTGTCACTACTCTTAGCAACCTCTTATGTCAGTATTAAACCAGAACTGAGATAAGAGCTTTATTTCAAGTAGATATTTGTTACTTAGTGAGTTTTGCTTGTCAACTGACGAAATATAAATATCATCATTCATTCATCCAATCAATCATCAGCCTATCTCAGTCCACTGCTGGACGTAGGGTTCTCCTATTACTTATGCATATGGACGCATTAATGCCCATCATCGCCACGCTGGGCAAGCGGGTTGGCAATCGCAGTATTGTGTCGCTGGCTGCCCACCATGAATCTTCAATAAAAGGGTCAGTGACACTTCAATCCCTTAGTCGACTCTTACGACACCCAGTGGGAAGAGTTGGGGTGGTGACAAATGTATTCTTACTGCCGTCACCACGTGGCAAAATATCATCATACATAGTTACAATCTTACACAAATCGATATAGTCTCATGGTGAGCTCAATAAAATCCACTTTGATAATGCGGCTGCCCTTCTTCAAATGAATGGTCAGTGACGCTACACTTCAATCCATTAGCCGACTCTTACGCCACCCACGAGAAAAAATCGTGTGGTGACAAATGAATTTATACTGCCGTTACCAAGCGGCACCACGCAGCAGTAGCGGTTGATAATGATGATGATGTTTTGTTTGGCAGGGATGGAAAAGAAAGAACTCAGGGACTGCTTAGGGGTGACCTACGGTTCTGCAAGAAGCAAGGAGGCTAGAAGGAAGTTATGGGGGAACGCAGCCGGGACATTAGCCTGCAGCTCCAGCAATGGGAAATGGAGTGAATGAGCATATCAAATGCTCGACAGCCCGCTCGATTCCGGCCGAGCGTCCCTCATCATCATCATCATTTCAGCCAAAAGACGTCCACTGCTGGACATAGGCCTCCCCCAATGTTCGCCAATATGACCGGTTCTGCGCTGCTTGCCTCCAGCGGGTTCCCGCGACCTTGACCATGTCGTCGGACCATCTTAGGGGAGGTCTGCCCACACTGCGTCTTCCGGTACGTGGTCGCCAGTCCAGCAGTTTCGGGCCCCATCGGCCATCTGATCTTCTGGCGATGTGCCCAGCCCACTGCCACTTGAGTCTGGCAATTCTGCGAGCAATATCGGTTACTTTGGTCTTCTTGCGGATCTCGGAGCGTCCCTCAACATAACACAAAATAAAACTACATCATGGTGATGAAACAGATGAAAATCAAATTATTTAATTTTTACAAAGCAATAGCCCGTCAGGTTTATTTCAACCTTGTGCAAAGCTCGGCTAGTGATTAGAATAACTAATCTGTTTTGGATCTAGTTTGGGTGTTTCTGTCAGCTTGCCTATATAAATGGTGAGTAGTTACGAAATTGAGTACATAAATTACCTACCTACTTTAGTTTAACTAACCAAATAGTAGACTAGCATTATACCTATACTGCCAATTATTTCTTCTAACCATAATTACTTATTAAAAAAGGGGATGTCATAATATAGGTACCAATGATAATACCGAGCTCACCACACTACAGGATGCTTAGCCAAGTTGCCAATCGCTAGCGCTTGGTAGCGTATCGTAGTTTTCCCTCTCTGTCACTCTTTCATATTAGTGCGACAAAGACAGTTAGCTGCCTTTCGTTTACGATTGACGATTAAGCGTTAGCAATTGGCAACTTGTCTAAGCACCCTGGTCCTCAGCTTTCGCGGCTGATGATTAAACCGGTGTTTGCCAAGTCGAAGTGACCGAGTGGTTTAGGCATCAGGCATCAGCCGCGAAAGCTGAGGACGAGAATTCCAGTCTCAACTCGAGCGTCGGAGCAGTGAGCTCGGCTCATCAGGCGTTGGGGACTCGGTACCTATTATTTATTTGGTAATGTGCCAGGGGCGGGAAGGTTCTCGAGTGGTGGCCACGTACCGGAAAGCGCAGCGTGGGTAGGCCCCCCACAAGGTAGACTGATGACCTGGTGAAGGTCGCAGGAGTCCGCTGGATGCGGGTGGCACAGGACCGGTCATTGTGGCAATCTTTGGGGGCGGCCTATGTTCAGCAGTGGACGTCTTTCGGCTGACATGATGATGATCATGATGATGTGCCAGGGTGTTTTAGCCAAGCGTGGCATTGCGTGGATTATGATCCCCAAATTTGAGCGAGCCCTTTGTCCAGCAGTGGACGTCATCCGGCTGAAATGGTGACGATTTTGTAGACCTAATTTTTAGCAGGCTTTTAGAAACGTGAATATCCTAGCAAACACAGTCGGATAAACTAGGCAATCGAACTACCTACAACGTAATTTACATTTATGTATCCCATCACATCACATCACATCATCAGCCTATGATAGTCCACTGCTGGACGTAGGCCTCTCCTATGGGTCTATATCGACTCGCATAAAAGTATTGTTCCGAATATTATGTCGCATAAGAATTTTACGCCGAAAATAGTTTCGCCGAATTATTGTTTCGCATATTTTTCATGTGTCTAAGTTTTTGCGCCTAAAGTCGTCTGTCCGAAACATTATTCGTCCTAATGCTTATTGTGTCTAAGATTCCTTTGCCGAAATTGAATTATGCATATGTTTGATGATCCTAATTTTGTACATTCTAAAATTGCTGCTCAACATAACGCCTACTAAAATGAAATACGATCCGCCAACATGTCGACGGAGCCCCTAGCGGGGCTCCTATTTCCGCTCTAAGGGACAAAAGATACCTAACGAACCTATCCAGGTGGATTACATGATTTTGAAATGTTTTTCTTTTTCATGCGGGGGGCTTCGCCCCCCGAGCCCCCCTTATTTGGTCTTTCTCCTAGCAGCTGGAGCAGACCTAGTATTTGTATTGTAAAAGTCTAAGATTAATGTTTTAACCTAACTTAACCGTATCGGTTCTGCCCTCTCGTTTTTCTGCAATCAGGTTATCTACAAATAGGTAATTCCATTTGATAGACGTGACAACTTAATATTGATGTAGTTTAAGTTAGTTTCAAAGACAAGTGCGATTATTTTAGCCACTCTAATAATAATGCGAAATATTTTTTATGACAATCAATATTAGTAATATCACATTTTAGATAATTTAATAATCGGCATACGAATATTCGGAAAAACATACTTTAGGACTTCTGTATGTGTATGCATAAAAATAATTCGGCGAAACGATTATTATGCCATTCAACAATATGCCAAATGTTTCGGCCAAAACATTTTCTGCGCAATGAACATTATGCGAAGAGACGGGCACCCCTCTCCTATTAACTATGCGTATAGCAGCATTAGGAGGTAAATGCCCATAATCGCCACGCTGGGCAAGCGGATTGGCGATCGCAGTAATGCGTCCACCGTAATGACGCTGCTGCCCATCATCATTTTTTTATCAAAGAATGGTAAGTGACACTTTAATCCCTTAGTCGACTCTTACGACACCCGCGGGAGGAGTCGGGGTGGTGACAAATGTATTCTTACTGCCGTCACCACACGGCAACATTTATGTATGTATTATGTATTGTGTGTATGTAATGAATGACGTGTGAATATCAATACCACTCCGCGAGACAATTCGCATAATTTTATGCGCACTTTAAACAGCCAATCAAAAAACAATATCCATCGGCCACTCAATTATTGATGCATTTTACCGATCGGATCTGGATCCAAAAACGGAGTAATACGGAAACCGTGTAAGTATTTACAATTCAATGACTTTGGCTTATTTTAGATATTTTCCCATTAATAATTTAACATTTCGATGCATGTTAATTAAGTGGTCACTTAAATTTGGAAGCCAAAGATTGAAAATTTGCGACGGAAATAGAAACCAAATCAAAAAAGCCGTTTTCGATATAACACAAAAATATAATAAGGTCCATTTATAGTATTTTATTTGTTTCAGAGATTCCTTGTTTAAGAGAGGTCAAAAAAGGTGAGTGGCGTGGGTTACAATTTGAGGCGAAGCCGAAAATTTTTATTAAAAACGCCACGAGCATTTTTGGACTAAGTTAAACAATGTTGCATACAATAGGTACTTTTTCTACGACCATATTAATTTTATTAATCATCAAGGTTGGGCGGGATACGTCAAAATTAAAAAAGAAAGCTTCTCTATGGTTTACTATTCATCAGAAATGACATTTAAAAGTAGGTTGGCAGCCATGTATTTCATTACGTCTTGTATGTAATACACGAGGTGTCTTAAAATCCAAAAACGCATTGCGTGCGAATTCGTTTAGTAGGGAATAGACAATACAGACTTAACTTGACATCTTTAAGGTAGGGGCTTAAAGGTGTGTTCGCGACCATGTAATTGACAAATAAAAGTACGGGAGTACAAAAAATATTATAATGTCATATACCAAAGAAAAACATGCGAGTTTACTTTAACACCAGAGGTTCCCACCAGAGGATCCTATCAGCATCAGAGGGGAAAGCTGAGGACGTTGAGGGGTTCAATTCTCACCTCCGGCGTTGGTAAACTTGGTATTTGACATCTAACATTTCAATTTATAAACATATGTACTCAGTCAACATTGAATAAGCCCAACAAAATATAATATGATTTCGAAAGAGATTCGGATAGAATTGTCCAAAAATCAAGAAAGCGTTATAAATAGGCAGCTTACTTCCTAATTTCGTTCGAAGCCGGTAGATATTTTGAGCCGCAACAATTTCTCTGGAATCCCGGCAATTCCGGGACTTGAAATTCCCGGCGACGATTAATCAGGGGCAACACTTCATCGCGATTATAAGCTCTTAAATATCGAGGGTGTTGTAAATTAGCTGCTGCAGCGCGAATGGGTGAATGTAGATATTTCTTATTTAATTAGTGCTGGAAACAATGATGTCGATAAATTGCAAAAAAATGTATTCAAGATTCTATTTTTTTTAATCTTGCAGGTACCTACTTTGTGAATTTCTTCGTCACATCAATCGACGTTACGTTGTTGACAGGGAGAATCTTAAAGAGTTTCAATCTAGCAAACCTTCGATATCGTTAGTCAGTAGAAAATAAAAATGTTAACAAAAAACTTGCACTATTAATATTTTCTTCGGTTACCGCGAGGATTACACATGAAATAAAACTATGGAAGACGGATATATAAACGTATATTAATTATATCAGTTTTCCATATTTTCATTTCTAGTTTTGTTAAATATATCTGGAAACGTGTTTCACGATAAGTGTCAAAGACGTCAAATGGTATGGAAAGTCAGCCATATTTTTTTCAGTTACCTTTCTACTAACGAACGGTATGAAAACTAGGCAACTAATATTCGTATTCATATAGATTCGTAAATATTCACAGAAACAGCGATAACTTTAAGCTGTACTCATAAACTTAATATCGACTTTTTCCCACCATTCTCCTACAATCAAAGTCAAAAGATTCTTTATTCAAGTAGGAATGGCAACAAACACATATGAATCGTCAACAGAATAAAATCAAATCTAATTCCGGTTCTAACCCTACACCACTAACCTGAGAAGAATCCGGCAATAGACTCGGCGGGGCTTTTTAAAAAAATAATAATGCATCTCACGAGTACCTAACATGCATCAAAAAAATTAAAATATAAAATCGAACAAATGTCCTAGTGCATCGATATTTCAACAACCCTTCCCTCGCTCGGACGGTTAACTAAATTAAACTGAGTGCGATCCGCCGCAGGGTTAACTATTCCATTTCGTTTATTGCGCAATTCCCTTAACCCTCTCTTAATAAAGATATAGGGCCTATTAGCGCGTTTTTAAATAGGTGACGTAGTTAATGGTCGCCTCGGGGAGCCACCTGCCTGGTCCTAGGGTTTCATAGTAATTAAAGTATTGAAAACTTCATTAACCCGGGTACAATAACTTAATATTAAAAATATGAAAGATAAACCTATTAACCTCCTGCCGCCCAGACAATAAAAATTGCCAGTGAAATTTAAATGAATAGTGCAGGAATTAGAATATGATTTCATTTGTTTGAGGAGACCTTTTAATAGGCCTCTGGGCGGCAGGAGTTTAAGTTCAATAAGCAATAACAGAGTCTTAAGCTAAAAGTTGCAAAGGCATTCTTTAACATTAGCATAGGCTAATTTAGTGTCAATAGTGTCTATTCGTTGAGTGTCAATGTGATTGAAATCAATTTTATGTATTAGTTCTTTTTTTTATGCATGTTACTTGTAAGATGTACAATTGTACATACCATGATTATTTGAAAAAATAAGTCCCGCCAAGTTTCTTACCGGTTTTTCTCGGGGTCAGTGGTGTAGGGTTAGAACCGGAAGTAGTTTTAATTTTATGTAACTTAGATGATTTGAAAAGAGTTTGTTGCTATTTCAATTTGAATAAATAATCATTTGACTTTGACATATTATTGTAACCAGAAACAAATAAATTACAAATACCTGAAATTAATTTGAATGAATTTTTATATGCCATTTTTAATAAATGAATAATAATATAATAAATATTGTGGGACATTTTACGCAAAGCAACCTAATCCCACGGTAAGCTCAATTAAGGCCTGTGATGTGGGTAGCAGCAACAATGTATATAATAGATAGATACTTAAATACATAATAGACAGCCATGACCAAGGAACAAATATTTGTGATAAATAAATACATAATTACCTCGCCGGGATTCGAACCCGGAACCTCCAGCTTCGTAGGCAGGGTTACTACCAACCTAAGCTACTGCTGACTGGCTATAATGTAAAGTAATCGTGTTTTAGTGTTTGTCTGGTCTGGTTGTTTATGCTACTTATAGTATACAGGGTGGTCCAAACCTTGACGACAAAAAATTTTTTTTAGATTCCTCACGTCATGAGCTATCAGAATATACCCCATGTACCAAATACCAAATTCAAAATTTAACGCTAAAAACGCATCAAAATAGCATTAATGTACGTAAATAAAAAAATAAAACATATCCCAAGGAATTCTCGTATTCTAAAGACCGCCCTAGACCTTGAGCCTTCGTAAAAGCAAAAAAAAAGTGATACTTAATAATGAGGATTTTTCGGAGTAGTCGGTCAAATAAACTTAAAAAAGCTTAAAATTTTTAAGTAGTGAAAAATTTCTTAAAGAACTACACAAATTGAGTTTTCGTGGTATTTTCTGTCTTTGTTTATAGTTTATTTATTGATAAGAACAACAAAACAGACGAAATTTTACTTTATTTAGAAATAAAACAATTAGAAGCTTTTTTTTTAAGTTTATTTGACCGACTACTACGAAAAATCCTCATCATTAAGTATCACTTTTTTTGCTTTTACAAAGGTGTAAGGTCTAATGCAGTCTTTAGATTACCAAACATCCTTGGCATATGTTTTTTTTTTTTTATTTACGTACATTAATGCTATTTTGATGCGTTTTTAACGTAATATTTTGAATTTGGTATTCTTTTATCCTACTTGTATCAAAGTGAGGACGCTATTTTTTTGTCAGTTAATGTTCTATTTTTAGTAATACTTTTACAAAAAGGAAATATAAAAAAAACCCAATAGTTTTTTTTGTATCAATAAATTTCTTCATTCCAGAATTTCTAAAAAAAAAATTTTGAAAAATTCATAACTCGAAAACTACAAAAAATCGGCTAACATACATGGGGTATATTCTGATAGCTCATGACGTGAGGAATCCAAAAAAAAATTTTTGACGTCAAGGTTTGGACCACCCTGTATAATTTACTATTTATTATATTATATTTTGTTTCCTTAATATTATTTATTTATCTATTTTATTACATTACTATTTTTTACAAGGTTATCACGCTTTCTTTCTTTTTTCTCGTGTTTATTATATTGCCTTTGCAAAAAAAAATCTAATGGAAGTCCGTGTTGCAGTGTTATTCACTAAGGAAACCGCCTTGCTGTCAGCGCTGTGTCAGTGCTGCGGCAGCGTCGAGCCTAAAAATGGTATTCACTAATGTACTTTAAACGACACTAGTGCTCGGCGACGAATGCGGCGTGAGCTGGAACTACATTGTGTTGAAAGTTTGACGTTTAATGTATGAACTTCGTATTCTCTAACGAAAAACAGCGACGAACTCGCCCACGAGGTTGCTCACAGCCTCGATTCCTAATGTCAAATCAAACAGCTAGGATTTTAGACAAGGCTGTATCGACATTGAGCTCGTTGACGAACGCAGCGTCGAATGTGTCAATAAGAGAATAGCATAGCAGTATGCTCGCCCACTATATAGGCGCTCCAGCCTATTTTCCGCCGCCGGGCACCACGGAAGACCAGCGCTGTAGCATATTACTGTCATTAGGTGCTTCTTGTAGTATGTTTGCTTGCAATAATATATTACTGCAGACGCCGGGAAAGACGGGCTTACCGGCTGAGTAGGTATGGACGGCCGAACCTAGAGAGGCCGGACAGTTATACAAAGCCGGTAAGCCCATTTCATGGTGAGGCATGTATACTGCTTTTCTCAAACATATGCAATGAAATAAAAAATACGACAATCAAAAAAACAGAATTTAGCTGTTTAGCCTGTTCATGGAAACCGACGCCATGTTTTAAAAAAAAAATTACTTACCGGCCCAGGCCGTTAAATTCGTATGAAAATCCTTTACTATTATCTCGAGGTAATCCGCCTGCAACGTCATACTTTAAAGCCTATTATGACGAACATAACGACAACATTTCATTGCATGTTTGAGAAAATACAGGGTGTTTGTTATGTCGTTAGCCAAATTTGGATATGTCATTCGCGATCACTAGTACACAACATTTTTGAAAAAAAAAGTGACACTTTTTTTTAGTTTTTTTTCTCGTTTTTTATCCGGCAAAAACATAATTTGTGGTCACTAGGCAAGTTTGTTTCAATCCGCGCGATTCGATGGCAGACAAAAGGGTAGCAGGTTTGAGTAGTCAAGTCTTAGCCAATCAGGAGTTCATCACAAGCACCGATCAGCCGACGTCACTCACCCCACCATCGGCACTAAACAATGAATAAAATGTCCTAACTACATGCACACACGATTGTTATTTGATTAAAACTGCCCAAGCGCATACCTACCTGTACCTGCTCGTCGTCATCAACAATTCAATTTGCTTAGAGAGTGCATTAGAATCGATATCTGAGGTAAACCAGTACGCGTTTGTATGACGGAACATTTAAGTTACTCCGTTCTTGAGGTCAAATTATGCTGGCTCGGCTGATCGCAAGATGCCATGTGCCATTTGTACAGCACTCTGTAAACAAAGAAGGAGTGCGCTTGCGTGAACACGCTCGAGTCAAACTACCCTCAGATCGGGCAAAATACCCTCATTATTAGTACTGTATGCGATAGACTGATAATGCTGTCTCGTGGGCTTTACCTGCAAGTTAAGCTCCACCTCCATTCCCCACCACGCGTAGGAAACTTGTTACGTATTGAATTAGTTACCTTATGCGGGTTAATTAAAGTTGCAAACTCAAACACCCTTTCCAATCTGATTTGGCAGTTATGAGCGCATACTAGGTGGGGCAGTACGCAAAGTAAGCAAGTGATCATAGTGACCAAACATTCGTTAGATAATGGGATTTTAAAAAAAATCTACAACAAAAAGGATAATGAAAAATGGATTATTTTTGTTTTACCAAACATTTTTTTACGCCTTTACCCAACACATATTGTAATATGGCTAATGATATAAAAAACACCCTGTATATATTCTATTCTATTCTATTAGTTTCCGCAGCGCAGTTTAGATTTGCGTGTAAGTACCGAGTTCTAAATCCCTAAACTAAGATCACTTCGATCTCCATCGAATCGGCACCGAGTCGATTAGCGGTCGTATTAGCGCTAATAAACGACCTCGTGGTAATTATCCACTCGCCCAACGTGTCCCATTTCCTCTAAATTATAGGATTCGACGCGATTCTGCGTCTGCGCATGTGGACGATGCGGACGGGCGTTTGGAACGCTTGTTTTTTTAGTATATTACAATTTCATAGTAATAGTCAATGCGAGAATTGTAATAAATAAAATATTTTTTATAAAAAAATATTAGAAGGAAACCAAAACATTGTTATTTATTTTGTAAATTTTATGTACACATTCAATTTTATCTCAAATTAACACTACCAATTGACAGACTAAGATAGATCCTTACTATATAATTTTTACCTTTACCTACTCACTTTTCATATGTTTACGAAATCTAAGACTTTAAAATCAAACCAACCAAGTATACTTATAACAGTTCTAATCTATTGCTTTACCTAATCAAATTCAACATTTTAAGTTGACCGTTCAATATCCTGCATTTTTGCATAATAAATAATGTAACTACTTTAAAATTGGCTTCCAAATCTAGGTCCAGAATCATTCCGTTGGTGTAATGTCAAACCATTCCAGCCAAACTTACATAACAACATTATTGCTTCGCACATAACAAATTCAACCACATTTTCACTTTTCCATGACATCTTACACCCTTAAATCACCTTTCTAATCCGGGACCACAAACAATAACCGAACATTCGGAAATAATCTGAATCAGTGGCATATATCAACGCGGGGCGGTAAATCTCCCTATCTGCCTAACTGTAACATATAGCGGTTACGCTAGCATGATCCACAAGTGCTTATTCTTTTAGAGGTCGCTTATTCTAATCTATTAACTATATTATTTAACAAATAAACGTTATACCCTTATTATCCTTGTTTTTTATGATTATTATACAATAGTAATAAAATGTACGAACTGCAGAAAGTTGCAGGCTTTTTAGTATAAGTACAAAATAACAATTAATTATTATAATGTCCATGAATAACGTCAAAGCTGTAATTTCTCTAAAGGTGCAATCAGACCAAAAATTTATCGATGCCTTTGATTAGTCTAATTGAAAAACCTGTAAAACCAACAATACCAGCATTAAGGTGCATTCAGACCAAACTAGCATTAGCTATTCTATCCCCCACTCTACGCAATTCGTTCGTTACACAAAACGTGATTCGTTGATTTCGTAAAGTGGGGGATAAAATAGCGAAAGCACCTTAATGCTGGTCTTACAGGTTTTTTTAATTAAACTAATCAAATTAAGGCATCGATTATTTTTTCAGTGCGATGCTCTGCTTTGCGTATTGAGAAAAAACCAACGTTACTGATATTTGAAAAGTTATGGTACTGTTACACATTTACCTTTTTTGTATAGATCCACATCGAAAAGAGCAGAAACTATCAAAACTATAGCCCATCGTGCTAGCACGCACGTATAAGTCCCACGTGAGCTATAAATCTATACGTGGCAGTCTGTAGCTGACGACTCATCTCGTAAGTGCTTACTCGTAGGTGCGGGTGGGATGTCTCGAGATGCATGCTAGGGTTATTTTAATCGGTAAAGGATTTAAGGTGTCCTTAGATGCATGGTGTTAGAAATATTTAAGCGTTTGCATTTTGTTTTTTATAAATTGCGAATAATTTTACTCTGTTTTATTTAGACAAATATCGGTAACGTATTTTTAATAAATATTTTTATACAATTTGTGACTAAAATTTTATTTTGATTATTAAAGAAAGGAATAGTTTCTGAATAATCGTCTATTGCAACATATTTCTGTGACTTATGTAAAACAAGTGTGTTTTTAATATGTGTAACTTTTATAAATATTGGATGTCATATGCCTGAGAAAAAACGACCAAGATCACCAACGTCCGAGGTGGGGTTCGAACCCACGTGCTCAGCTTATGTGGGTTCAATCCCCACCTCGGACGTTGGTGATCTTGGTCGTTTTTTGTTTGGTATATGACATCCAATATTTATAACTTATATAGTATTAAGTAGTGTGACTACTGGGGAAAAAATAAAAGCACAAATCAAAATATTTAGTTAATAAATAATTTGATTTGTGTTTTCATAATGCCTACGTTCAATGTGTAACTTTATTGGCTTGACATAAAGGCCGTGTGAATATATGTTTGGTACTTACCTAAACCGAAAAAATCAGAAGATGGAAAAAATCAGTTGGACAGAAAAGAAAAGCAATGAGGATGTTCTGAATATAGTCCGGGAAAAAAGATCCTTGCTGGAAACTATTGAAAACAGGAGAGGAAGAATGTTGGGTCATCTCATACGACACGATGAATATATAAAAACTATTATAGAGGGAAAAATAGAAGGAAAAAGGAAAAGAGAAATACCAAGGAGGACTTAAAGAAAAGTTAAATGTTTCATCATATCAACAGGTCAAAGGAAAAGCTGAATGTAGAATAAGATGGAAATTACTCCACCGACAAGAGCCTAGCTCTTAAATTGAATGATGATGACCTAAACCGTAATGATATCTTTGTCGTCGACTGTAAATATAATGCAGGTTAGACCGTCAAGTGCTTAGCCAAATTATAATTCCAGCGTTTTTTTCCCCGCCCGTCTGGGTCGGCGGCCATAACAGCCGCCCGCGCGCGCGCAGCCTACGAGCGGGATTTATCGACGCCTGCGCGACAATATAATTACGTGACTAATTGTGAGCCAAACAACACGTAGTTGCATGCGAATATCGATGTCAAGTTATTTGGTTTGACATTTTGTTTTGTCGTTTGTATGTGTTCGTTCTAGCCGTGTGGTGACGGCTGTAAGAATACATTTGTCACCACCACAACTCTTCCTGCGGGTGTCGTAAGAGTCGATTAAGGGATTAAAGTGTGTATGTAAATGGGCAGCAGCGTCATCATAGTGGACACATTACTGCGATCGCCAATCCGCTTGCCCAGCGTGGCGATTATGGGCATTTACCTCCTAATGCGTCTATACTCATAGTTTAATAGGAGAGGCCTTCGTCCAGCAGTGGACTATCATAGGCTGATGATGATGATGCGTTGGTTCTAGCCGTGTGGTAGCAGTAAGAATACATTTGTCACCGTTGGGGTGGTGATAAATTTATTCTTGTGGGTGTCGTAAGAGTCGGGAAGGGATTGAAGTGTAACTGACTATTTGTTTATCTGATTATTGACTATTTGATAGACTGATGATGGGCAACAGCACCATTATAGTGGGCATACTACCTACTGCGATCGCCAACTCGCTTGCCCATCGTACCTCCTAATGCGTCCATGCACAGTCAAAGACAAAATAAGGTGTACATAAAAATGCTCTAAAACATGTCCTAGTGCACTCTAATTCTGTGTAATAAGAACGTCGTAAAATATTTATGAGCGGATTCTTTAGATAGTTATTTTTCATCACACTTGCTGTCTAAGCGCCACTGCTTGCGTGCGTAGCGAGAGTAATAGAAAAGTGGAATTCCCTAGGGAGTAATAGAAATGTCAGTGAGTCATTTAATAAATATTTATGTCTTAACTTATTTTTTGTTAGAAAGTGTGATGAAAAACATTGTATGCATACGGTAGGTAAGCGGAATACTAACTCGAGTCATAAAAGCCCTCCGCCTACGGCGTCGGGCTTCTAACACTTTCGTTATTCCCGTACTTACCTCCCTTGATGCACAATGTACTATTTGCACATGGCTGCACTGGTTAATAGTTTGGGAAGTGATAATAAGCCATAAATTTTTCAGCCACATTTTAAACCAGTAGAAAGATTATCCATTAATATTTGTAATTGAATGAAATTCGGTCGATAGAAAATTATTTTCTCCACTTCTAAATATTTTTTTATATTTTCCGCTGTGTGCAGTAAATATTGCACAAACGCATTGTGCAGCAGTCAACAACCGCACTGGCATTTGTTGTAGAATTTCACGCTTGCACGTGGGGTGCTGTGTAGCGCGATAGGACGACTTGATACTTACGATTAAGGGGTTGCTTTTTGATATTTATATTGTTCCATTATCGATAAACGACAAAGAGGTAATGGTACGATAGGTTTTTCTGGTAATTAATTACTAACAATAGCAAAACCAAAGTAACCGAAATAGCTCTCCGAATCGCTAAACTGAAGTGGCAGTGGGCGGGGCACATTGCGCGTAGAACCGATGGCCGTTGGGGCGGGAAGGTTCTTGAGTGGCGGCCACGTACCTACCGGAAGGCGTAGCGTGGGTAGGCCCCCCACAAGGTGGACCGATGACCTGGTGAAGGTCGCAGGAGTCCGCTGGATGCGGGTGGCGCAGGACCGGTCGTTGTGGCAATCTTTGGGGGAGGCCTATGTTCAGCAGTGGACGTCTTTCGGCTGATATGATGATGATGATGATGAATAGCAAAAGTGTAAGGTACCGCTGATAAAATTAATTAACATTTTCAACACTTTATTCCTTGTATTAATTAACATTGTATTTTTTAAGTGTGAACCATTTGAGTAACAGGTCTTTGTTTCATTGCTGGACGTCATATTTGCAGAATTTGCTTGATCTGTTTATAACTGCGACCATATATAACATGGACGTCTAACGCCAGCTCAAAAATGCCCCCAAACACAATTGTTCAATTGTGCCAAGATAGGCAGAACATAGTTCTTTTCTTAACACCGCGCCTATTTCGGCGCAACATCTTTGACAAATGTTTATAGAATATGTTTGACGAAGAATGCTTTGACAGACCAATCACAACTATTTTTAAATTGCGGTTTAAGTTTGTATAGGTTGATATTTAAATTTATTACTGTGATGCATTGAAGAGGCGGTGACATTTGTCGACTAAAATTCAGGACCGTTTTTGAAAGGCAATTTGGTATGGCGTGCGGCTTCCATGTTTTATTTGTTCGTAGGTTTATAAATAAGATATTTAGCCTTCTTTGTAAGTAACGTGGCTAATCGCTAATTGTATACGATCACAGAATGGCATCTTGGCAAGGCCTGTAGTTAAAAAAGGCATTAACTAGTCTGAGATAATGAAGACTAAATAGACAAAGAAAATATAAACGATCAAGAAGCATCAACACCATAACAGCGCATCCCCAACCGCAGATCACGAGAAGGGTTACGCACTTCGTCACGCATGTCGCCGCTTGCGCACACTACGACACCACAGCCACAGACTAAATAACAACTCAACTTCAATTCTACAAACTGGACCCTCATGAGGCGATCTAGTACAGCATTTTTTATGCTGTGGCGCGATTGAAAAATAGTAAGCGAATAATGTGCGCGTACAAAATGTACCCCTTTCGTCACGCGGTGAATAAAAATACTAATTTTAAACAACAATAGCAATGGGTAACTAGTTCCTTGTGCAAACAAATTGCTCTATTCTTTAGGTCCGTGCTTTGGGCAAATATTTGGGATATTTTGACTTTGGTTTGTGATTTGAATGACAATTTAATCACAGGGTATTTTTGTTTGTATTTGTTCAATAAACTTGTTTTGTTACTACATAAATGTAACTTGTTATTCTACCTAATTAATATTGTACACTTTTTTGCATTAAAACCAAGCCATAAAAATGTTATCTACTCTATAGAAGTACATATACCTATAGACATTCAGATGATAGAGATAGCAAAAAAATATAAAATTGATTCCGCCTCCTTGTCAGTTATCAAACCAAAAACCAATACATATTTAGAAAATACAAGAAATGGATCTTGTTTCGATAACTCAGTAATCCAATAGTTTGAAAGTTTTGTATTTTCTAAGCTAATAATGATTTAAGCTACAAAAAAATTAAAGTACAACATAAGTAAACTTTATAAAGAAAACTTTCCATTTCAAAATGTATGTATTCCTATTGGTTGACATTTATACATTTGCCAAGCATTAAGTTCACAACATATAGTTATTTTTATAGTGCAATAGATTTCCAAGTTTCAATCAAAAATATCATTACACCCAGAAATCCCATTGCTGTAAAACATTTCGTCAATTTCCACAATGCAGGGAGTAAATTGCTCAACCGCTAAAATAAGCAAATACGAAATTGTTCAAAACGTCAGCAAACGTCAGATTCACACTTTAAAATTCATTCACTATGCAGTTTTAAATTTAACGTTAAACTAGATAAAAACAAACCCTGTATTGTACGACAGAAGAGCTATGGAAGGTGCAAGTAGTAATTTTAGTTTGCATATTGTATGATGGTCCTTCAGACACTTGACTCATTTCAAAGGGGAAGATTGAGAGATGCGATAAAAATCATGATGTCCTTGATCGAATTTCAAAGGACTAAATTAGATTTTTTATTCATTTTATCATCATCATCAGCCAATTGACGTCCACTGCTGGACATAGGCCTCCCCCAGAGAGTTCCACAAAGATCGGTCGTGAGCTGTCCGCATTCATTTTATAAACTGTCTATTTCTGAGTCCTTTTTCACAATTTTCCGGCAGTGTTTTGTTTCGCATTTGGGTAGTACAATGTATAATGTGGCAAACATGTAGTTAGAATAAGTCCTGATTCTAATAAGGTGGCCCCCGCAATCGACTCAATGTCTCATTTTAAAACCTATTTTAATCGTCGTTTACTCTTTAGTTGAGTTTACTGTGACTTGTTGAATTTGTATAAGATTGTTGATTGTTGTACCAATCTTATCGTTTTGCTTATAAAATCTGCTATAGGTATATAAATGTGTGGAATTAAATACAACACCTTTTGGGTGTTGTTGCCAGATCATTACAAAGTCAAAAATCCTACAAATGTCAGCTTCGGAAAGCGCAAATGAAATTAACTATCAAATCCATAAATCACTATAAAAATCGTATAAAGATCCGGTATTTGGTTTTAGAACAGTCGTGGGGTGTACACGAACCGTGACGTCACATGATGGATTGTCGCGCGACGTGCTCGCTCCGCTCGGACGCCATTTCTCACTCATCGCCGTCACACGTGACCGACGCGTAATTATGCCAATGTTTTGGGGTCTGCTGCAAAAATAATAGATTTTAAGCTGTTTCGGTTCTTTCCATGACAGCTTCGTAGCTGGAGATTCCAGGTTCGAATCAACGCGAGGGCGTTATTCGTGTATTTTTGTATCACAAACAATGGTTCTGCACCACATAAACAATATTTAAATGACAAAAACAAGAAAGTAGCAATAGCAACCACGTTACTGAAATAGGGAGATAAAATATGAAATAAAACTATGAAAACGGATAAGCTCGCGTATTAATTAACTTTAACATCGTTCCGACGTTTCGAACACTTTACAGGGTTCGTGGTCTACGGGCGACCATCACGAATAAATTGTTGCGGTAACCAAAGATATAAAATATTTTTGAAAAGTTTACCATTCGTGTTAATATTGAGCTAATCTTTCTATTGACCCATGGATTTAGAATATCGATATGGATTTGACAACGTAATAATAATAGCAAGAACGAAAGGGATGGTCTTATGAAACTTTTTACTAGTGGAAGTGAAAAGGAACGATAATCGTCCGTCCTTATCACTGTGCTACTATTTTTTGTGTGTGTGGCACTTAGTGCTAAGTCTAAGTGCCAGACAAATGCGTTGAATACGTCACTATACGTAGTATCTTCTTAGTAGTCTGTGACTATGTCTATCCCTCTTAGTGGCACACTATGTGCGGCCCCTCGTATTGACCACATATTTGCTCAAAAGCTCTCCACTGCAAAATCCAATATATCAGATTAAGTAACTTCGTCAAACATTTGTAAAATGTGTTTCCATCGGATAGGAGGCGGGAATTACCCACATATGGCATACTTTACACTTCTCATCACAAAAGAGCGTAAGCGACGTTAACGCTCTTGTAAATACGACCTTTCATTTCCAACTTACGTCCAGAGTATTGTAGAGAAGTTAGTTAAAAAGGTCGTAAACGCCTTTTATGGTGTGAGAGTTGGGATTTTTGGGAGTTGATAGGGTGACCCTTTGCAGTCAAGTTTGGTTTTAAAATTACATATGGCTACTAATAGTTGTAATTTATCGAAATGTTATAATGATTGAGCATGTGGCACTGAGGCTTGGTGGTTCTAATATTTGAGGATCGATTGTATGGACGTCAGCTTATTCCTTACACGTACAATACTTATTGTGGGATGTACTCGTAAGATCGAATCCCATTTCGGGCATTAGTTAACTTGGTCTTTTTCTTTGGTATAAGATCTAGTATACCTAGGTATTTAATATTCATATTACAATACAGTGTAATATGCTTAGTAATTATAATTTAAAACGTAATTTGTTCCGTCAGTCAATATGTATTCGTATATCTTTGCTATAAAGTCTTTACATGACCTTAAATTATCTACGTGGAACTTACTAAACATGCTTATGTGTAATTTTTGGTAGGACTGCCCATCAGTTACCGTATTTTGAAATTTTGTATATGAAACTTTTATAGGATCTTATGTGAAAATCTGTTATAAGTACTGATATTGAAGAATTGACAAGGAATTTATAGTTATAGTTAGTTGTATTTTTATCTAGTTTATTATTTAGCAATAGAATTATTTTTTTTTATATACCTACCATATTTATATCGTAACCAAGCGTATTATAGGACGCCCTCAGGCAAAGTGGAGCGACGATTTGCGCAGGATGGCTGGC
>JALPQI010005703.1:0-70009 GCA_025490895.1 Thaumatotibia leucotreta | reverse complement strand
TCTAAGGCGACCAGCGGCGAGCGAATCCATGAGTTGGAGCGGGATGCCGATATGGGTACGAGAGGGAGCACCACTGGGCCCCTGGGCTGCCGTCCTTTGTCTAAAACCTATCTAACCCACAAATTGTAGTTTTGAGTTATGAGCAAAAAACTTAAAAGTAAATATTTCTAGAAAATCTTAAGATTTATTCCGAACTTCTGTTATAAAAAAATTAAAACTAAATTCAGGCTAACATTGTATGTGCACCATTTTAAAAACGAATGTTATATTTATGAGAAATTACCGTTTTTGTGTTTTAGTGTTGCAAAGAATTACAAAAATGCAAGCGATTTTACCTTTAAAACCCCGTTAAGTATACCTTTGCCGTTTTATAGCGTTGCATAATTACCAGTTCATATCTAAATAACGGCTAAGTACTTAACGTGTTTATAGTATTGTTTTTATACTTTGCAGAATACGCAATGCATAGGCTTAATAACGACTAAGTCACTTTAAGAGTTTATAGTACTTTATGTGTAGGATTACTAGTTAAAAAAAGAATGATATAAACACGCTACTGGACTTTAGCTGTTTTTTAACTATGAAATAACTGTGAAAATCATAGCTAGTTGTATGAATTCCTAAGCATAAAACACGTTACATGACAGATCATTTCCGATAACTAGGTTATAATCTTGTAATGTTATCCAAATGGTTTATTTATTGTTATAGCAAGTCCTCGTTAACCTACACTTTACAAGTAACAATTAAAGGGATTTAATACCTATTTAAAATAAATGAAACAAGACTGTGTATGATAAATCTTTTTAATTCAAATGCGAAACAAAACGTAAAAATCAGCCTAAACTTTTTTTATAATTAAAAAACAAAAAACAATATTACTTCTAGTTCATAAAAATAAACAAAAATATTTTTTGTGAAAACTTATTTAGTCTTATTAAGTAACATCATAATTATCGAATTAGTAGATTGCATACCGAGAACAGTAAAGTTATGTTAATTACAGACCTTGGCTGGAAAAAGTATAAAATCACTTGTCTACCTTAACTTCACTTTCGCCCACTTACTTTACAGAAGGGCTAGTATAAATGTAAGCTTATTGTAACATTCACTTTACTGTAGTTAACGTATCGACGGGTCAAATTATGACTGTCGTTTACATAGACCGTACGTCTACTATCATATTTTCACCCTTCGATATGTTGACTATAAAGTAAAGTAACTGTCAAATACAACAGATTTAAATGTATACTAGCCCTTCTGGCTTACTAGTCATTACCCGTAACAAAACAATTTATAAAATTTATTTATTATTTCTTCCTTAATTAACAAACGAGATCAATTATAAAACTTCAATACTTAATTATTATCATCTTCAAATCGTCTACCATGCCCGACATTGCCTATTATATGTTATGGATGATGGAAAGTAGGATATTTCTTACGTCTACAGAGTTACTCTAGTTCTATTTTTTTGCATTATAATATATTTGAACGCTGCATTGAAGGTTGTCTTTCTTCATTTTGATTACAGCAGGAGTCTATCATACATTGAATTCTCGAGCTTATTAAATGCCTGAAATTAAAGACAATAATAAATATTTGCCTATAAAATAAAGCGTGATGGCAAAAAGTGACGTTTTAAGAATAAGTTTAGGAAGTAGTCTGATTAAGTTGTAAAGGCAGCGGGCTTTTCTATAGCCTCATACGGTAAGTGAAAGTCACGGTGTTCACCCTTACCTCTGCCGAAACCTTTATAATATTACATGTAGTTCAACTTACATGGGTTGCTTTGTTTGTATTGGGGCGTTTTACGAGTATTACAGGATTTCCTTTAATACCTAACATATTTCTATAGATATAAACAAACGCGCGCGACAGAGTGACTGTACTAGAAATTCTATTGTAGATAATTTTGTCGTATATATAATTAACAAACCAACATAATAATATGTATTCTATTAGGTAACAGTCAGGTACAACAATACCTTCAGCGAAAAACTACAACAAAGGGTGTAGCAGGGTAGCCTTGGAAAAAATGCCCCCAGAGGTTTTGGTTTGAAACTATAGTCAAACGATGACTTTTAAAGAGGTAACACCATGCACAAATTTTGGACCCCTCTTACCCACACAAACCCCAATATTCCCAATAACTGTGAAACTGTTTTATTTTTTGTCTCCTAAACTATGTTAGTGACGGTTTCTATATTTTGCACTACGGCCTAAAGGTATTATTAAAAAAGACAGCCGTCTAGGACTTCATACAAATACAAATAGTTTATTGTTTGAATGTGAGTAGGTAATAAATATATTCATAAAAAAAAAATCAACCTGTATAACAAGTTTGGCTAGAGGTACAATCACCATTTCTTTTTTATATGTGTCTACATCTTATCTAGATAATTTGCAACTTTCATGTGCCTAATTAGTCTAGGTGCGTCAATGCGAGAATTTTTTTTTTAATACTATGGTGCCTACTACGGCCTCACAATATTATGATGAAAGACTTTCGTTTTTATTATTAAATATTACACAAAATGGTAGTATCAATAAGCACTGATGAGTTTAATTTATAATTATTTAGCACCACCTTTTCAAATTGAAATTCCTTGTCGCTGGTGGTTGCTTATTTTTTACTTATAATATTGTAAAACCGTAGTAGGCACCATAGTATTTCAAAAAATGTTTCGCTATGATCCACCTAGACTAGGCACATGAAACTTGCATATTATCTAGATAAGATGTAGACACATATAAAAAAAATGGTGATTGTACCTACCTCTAGCCAAACTTGTTATACCTGTATAACAAGTTTGACTAGAGGTAGGTACAAAATTAAAGTAATTTTTTTACTGTTTTTTTAATGTGTATGAAGTCCAAGAAGGCTGTCTTTTTTTGATAATAACTTTAGGCCATAGTATTATATTTGCAAAATTTGGAAACCATCACTAGCATAGTTTAGGAGAAAAAAAATAAAACAGTTTTTCAGTTATTGGGGTTTTCGCTGGTTAGAGGTAAGAGGGGGTCTAAAATTTGTGCATGGTGTTGCCGCTTTAAAAGTCATTGTTTGACTAAAGTTTCAAACCAAAACCTCTGGGGGCACTTTTTCCAAGGCTATCCTGCTACACCCTTTAAATGAAAAAGTTGAACATCTAACTAAAATATTAAAGCTCATCATAAATGTATTTATGTTTGGTTGACAACAATAAACATTATATTGTCAATAAATATTATATAGTCTTAAATAATATGCAGAATAACTACTGTACACATAACTTTAATATATTACACACTTACCGTCGCGTTCCAGACATTTTGCGGTGATAAACATGCAGCCGTCACTGATAACTATTCGATTACGGAACTCACTCCCTATTGAATTAAGACGTGCCGAATCGATTGCACCCTTCAAAACATTACTTAAGAAACACTATCTGTCACTTCCTTCTTTCACTTCACTTCACTTCATCAGCCTATCTCCGTCCACTGCTGGGCGTAGGCCTCTCCTATTAACTATACTATGCGTATAGACGCATTAGGAGGTAAATGCCCATAATCGCCACGCTGGGCAAACGGATTGGCGATCGCAGTAATGTGTCCACTATGATGACGCTGCTGCCCATCATCAATCTTGTATCAAAGTATGGTCAGTGACACTTTAATCCCTTAGTCGACTCTTACGACCCCCGCGGGAAGAGTTGGGGTGGTGACAAATGTATTCTTACTGCCGTCACCACACGGTCACTTCCTTAGTTTTGAATTATTTATTTATTTTATTTATTTTCTCCTTTCATTCCAATTGACTTAAACTAATTATTTCTCATAGTTTCACTATGTGATGTATCTGTATTTTTATAAAATGTATATGTATTTCTATGTGTATCTATTTATATATATATATGCCTATATATTATATATACATATTTATGTGTTCGTATTTTGTGTTTATTTTTACATTCCTTAGCCATCAGACCATTTTTCTCAGTTTTGCACCACCTAAATACTATCAACTTTTACTTTCTTATCTCCTCTACCCAAAGGTTGTCTGGAAGAGATCGCTCTTTAGCGATAAGACCGCCTTTTATTTACCTCTTTCTATAACATGTACTTTTATTATTTGTTTTGTATTTGTCTTTGAGGTGCAATAAAGAGTTATTGTATTGTATAACTACACAACCTGGTGCGCGAGCGCCGCACAGTGAACTGCCGGCCACAGCGGTCAGATCTGAGGGGAGGTGTTTTGCACTTTGCGGGGTATTAGCGTAGTATTGTTGATTAGCGTGTTTTTAGTCTTGTAACATTGTATTTTTTTCTGCAGTTTTCATCCGTTTAAACTAAGTCACTAGGTTTTAGTGTTGTATTTGTAGCCGAAATCGTAATTAAGTTCTTATTAATAAAAGGTTAAGGGACTTTAGCCATGTTTAAGCGTAGAAGCTGTTTTTTAATGTAGTATCAGACAATAAAAGTGCGTAACAAAAAAATAATAATAAAAGGGTAAAAGGACTTAAACGAGGATATAAACAGTTTTTGTCAAGTAACGTGTTTTTAGCTGCGTATCATGCAGTTTAATCATTAAATGAATACAACTGCTAAGTACCTTAACATTACTTATAGCTATGTAATGTAGATTTGCCATTTTATAGTATTGTAATCTATCAACTTATACTGCACTTAGCGGGGTATTTGGATTGAGTATCTCCGTGAATATAAATGATAAAAATATGATTCCAAGACCAGTCTATAGGGTTTTAATTCCTCTTTCATAATATTTATTCAATTGAAAACTACTATTTTGCTGCTTAGGCCGGTTTTAGGTATAGGACGGCAGTGGGGACCTGGAGCCTACGAGATATTTGTGAGTGAGTTTAGTAAAACGTCCCACTTTGTTACTAAAGACGAGATTTTCTTGTATCTTCATATGAATAAACTGACAAAGCGGCTTTATGGCAAACGACAAAGTGGGACATTTTACTAAACTCACTCACAAATATCTCGTTGGCTCCAGGTCCCCAGGGGCCCAGTGTTTCTACCCCAAACGGCACAAATATGCAGCTGGAATCTATAGCTGCATATTTTTGTAATCAATCAGCTAATAAAATAAGCAACGACTTCTCGCAAAAATGCCAAGTAATCACACACTGACACCAAACTTCTGCCAATCGACGAAACTCAGATAAGCCCCAAATTTCAGATGTTAACACAACGTCCCGAATTACCGCACAGGCGTTTTCGAACCTAACAAAGAAAAATCACACAAATTTCGAACACGCACTCACACCCCCACACGCCTTCAAAAGAATATTCAAAAACTCTTACAGTCTCAGTAATAAGGTTCTTGTTTAAGTGCTTTTCATTTTTAGAGGTGTAAGAGCAACTTTGTCATGAGCTACGGAAGTCCTCATTTGCCATGATTTTCTTCCTCTCCTCATTACACGGGACAAAATAAAGCAATTTCACACGCGACGGGCCTCGTGTGAAGACATCGCGTTTTTTACGAACAAATAAACAGTATGGCGGCAATAATGAAGAAATTCTTTATTGGCATCGATACGGGTCGCTGCTTTAGCTTTTGTTTTTCGTTCGTGTAAATTGTTTGTGTGTTCACATTTGTAGGGAGTTTTAATGGTTTGAATGACTTTGTGAATTATTTTGTAGATTGCAATTGGCAAAATTACCTATACATATTCTGTTTATTTTCATAGATTAAGTAATTTATAATTGCTGTTTATGTCCTTAATAGCTAAATAAATAAATAAATGTGCGGATTTTAATTTTTTTACATCTTTTCTATTTAGAATCACGAGCTCTTTCGATCCTGATAGAAATAAAAAAGTGAGTTACTATTTTTCATACACTTTCTTCGACCGTAACTGTGGAAGACAAAAAAAAATATGGAATTCTTGGGACACTTTTTTCTGCTAATGAGGATCAAAAGAGCTCGCAATTCTGAGTAGAAAAAAATATCACAATTTGGAACATTTGAAAAAACTACAACAAATTAAAAATCCGCCCAAATAAATATTGTGCCGTTAATGAAAATATTTTTTTGCCGTCATAATTTTTGTGTTAAGGAGTAAATATATTTGGAACAACTTTTGAGAGTGAAAAACGGCAACAAATTCAAATTTTCTGTGAGCGATCCACCAAATTCACTTGATTTTTTATTATTTTGTCACCTTTTTCTAGAGACTAGATACAACTTACAGTTTTTATCACTACTCGTAACTGTCGTAACAAATTGACGTGATCGTGATTTTTGTACTATGCCTGAAGTATGTTTTTTTTTATCATAGATCCGTTTCGTACTATGAACAAATAAAAACTTGTCAGCCTCCGTAGCCAAGTTGGTAGTGACTCTGCCTTCGAAGTTGGAGGTTGTGGGTTCGAATCCCGGCGAGGGCATTATTTGTGTATTTATTTATCACAAATATTTGTTCCTTGGTCATGGTTGTGTATGTATTTAAGTATCTATATCTATCTATCTATCTATTATACATATCGTCGCCTGGTACCCACATTACAAGCCTTAATTGAGCTTACCGTGGGACTAGGTTGATTTGTGTAAGATGTCCTAAGATATTTATTCATTAAAAAAAAAGACACGTGCCACAAAATAGCCTTTCGAAAAAGGTACACCGAGTGGGTATAACTACCTAAACTTGCCAGAGCTGCCTTAACACGCCTAGCCAAGATTTTAGTCTGCAATCGTATACGATAAGCGATAAGTTCTAAAGCTATGAGAATGTCCGATTCAAACGAAAAGTCACGTGACCATTCTCATACATTATTATAGTCACGTGACTTATCGTTTAACGTATACTATTGCACAATAGCACATTGGCTAGGCCGTTTGAAATTAACTACTGATCAAAAATGTGTGGCTCAGAAATCAGTAATAATTTGAATTTCGACTTTAACATTGGAAAATCGCCTGAAAAATCGATTTTGTAATTAATTAAATCAGGGGTTATTTTACGGAAGTCCATATTAAAGGATGAACAATATTCCTTTGCTCTTCCGCGATACAGAACGTGTAGGTAATTAGTGTAACCCGCTATAATTACTTGCGTATTTTTTTGCATGATATTAATTTTGCCACCCTCCCGCCGCAAAAATAAATACGCCAATAACTATAAAAAACCACCACCAATAACACTATACTCGACACGTGTTTCGCCATGGTTTCGCCTCTCTACGAGGCATCATCAGGAGTTAACGATGTTGTCGGTCTGGTGTCCGGCAACGGAATCACACCAGATCGCGGAAGAGCAAAGCAATATTGTTCATCCTTTAATCGATTTTGTATCGAAATCATGCCCGGTAGCCACTATGTAGCCGTTTCAAAGATGACGTCGTCAAACTAACTCCAAAAGACATTCATAAAAGTAATAGCAATCCTTTAAATCATACTTCAACGCTGTTATCAATATCATACTTCAAGTTAGTAACTGTGTAACAACGTTTCATTGTTGCACGTTATGTAGAAAATGAAATAAGGTTCGACTTCGTACGTTTCGAAGTTTACGAGTATTTAATTTGACAAATGTTCTTAGAGTCTGTTAAACAACAATGTAACTAGTCTGGAGACGGTATAAACGTTTGATAAGTGGAGTCTTGTGCATGAGTTATCCTAGTTAGTGTAGGTACTACAGGATAGTAACATCATCATCATCAGCCTATGATAGTTCACTGGACGTAGGCCTCTCCTATTAACTATGCGTATTGACGCATTAGGAGGTACAGTCCATTTCAAATACGAAGGCCCGATGCCACTCGAAACTTTTGTCATTTAATTGGTCCACTACAAATTTGCACGTGTGGTACGTACACCGATGTATGCATAAATATCACGCCACAAAAGGTTCCTTTTGTTACCACTGATCCTATTGCTGACGCCTAATGACTTTGTTAAGTTAAATCGGGTCTTCGTAGGTATTTGAAATGGACTTTAAATGCCCATAATCGCCACGCTGGGCAAGCGGATTAGCAATCGCAATAATGTGTCGACTATAATGACGCTGCTGCCATCATCAATCTTTTATCAAATAATAGTCAGTGACACTTCAATCCCTTAGTCGACTCTTACGACACCCGCAGGAGGAGTTAGAGGATAGCAACATATTTTTTAAATCCCTAAACCCTGGTTCTTCCAGATCTGTACTTACTTGGGATCATTTAAAGCAGCATCATGAATCATGAGCTGATTCGATGCTGATAAAAAAATGTCTCCGTATTAAGGTGCATGCAGACCACAAGAGCATTCGCTGTTCTATCCCCCTACTCTACGAAATTCGATCGTTACACGAACGTGATTCGTTGATTTCGTAGAGTGGGGGATAGAACAGCGAATGCTCTCTTGGTCTGCATGCACCTTTATACTGTACAGTTTTCATATTATACTGTACAAAATGTTATTTTTCGTTACGCACGCTCGCAGTAAGTTACGTACCTAATAAACGTTACGTGGACAATATTTTAGGGACTTTATTTTATATTATTGAACAAGAATCAGCTAGTAATTCTGAGAATTAGCCCAATGGCCAGCGGCTCTTACGACACCCGCGGGAAGAGTTGGGGTGGTGACAAATGTATTCTTACTGCCGTCACCACACGGTATCTTGCGATCAACACTCACATTATGCAATATTTTAGCAACAGGTGCATTCCAAGAGAATGTCGGGTACGTGACGTCGTTCTTCGCGTACATCTAAGAAAATTACGAAATATCTTAATGGGTGTTTGTATTTATAGAGAATTCTCGCACTTTCGAAATATCTAAGGTAGATGTCATAGCCGTCACGTTCCCGACAAAGTAGACTTTTTTGTGGAATGCTCCAACAGCTTCTTATTTCCAACAGTCGAGTTCATTATCATGTACCTACACATCTTCACCTTAATCCATTGAACAAAATTGTGTACATAGTTACGTACCTCCAAGAATTGACATTAATTCCCTTGTCAACAAATTGCTTGGATGAAAATGAAAAACCAATTTTCCAGTATCTGAACACCAATTACTACGAGGTTGCTTGGCAGTTCATACTTATTTGTGTTACAAGGGTTCAAAATGATATTTTTCCTGCGAGGGCGTTCATTGAAGCCCGAATGAAGCGATGGATTCCATCCCATCGTAGTGAGGGATTCTAAAGCGGAATCTTGAGCGAAATGGGGTATGCAAGCGTTAACGCTCAAGTCAAAAATAATTTTGTTATCGTGTGACACAGTTATTATATACCGCTTTTCACACCACCTATGAGAAAAATAATAGACATATTACTTATTTAATATTTTTGCGCACAATGGATTCGTAATTGATTATATACATGCTACCTACTTATTTTCATTCTTCATTGTTATTTTGTAGGCTAGCAACAGAAAGTCCTTGAACATGAAAGTGAAGAAAAGACCCTTGAATAAAAATCAGAAAAGTTAGGTCGTGAAATTATAAGACATGCGAAGAACCTTCATATCAGCTCGTATCTGATAATCAATGGCACAAAATCATAAGTAGGTACTTTGTATTCTTCCAAATGGTAGATGTTGTAAGGTTTCCCTAGAAGTGGTAGTAATTGCGTATCGGTGCAATAGGTTGTTCAATTTCATGCGCTATTTAGTTCGGTCTGTTCCGAGCACTCGCTAACGAAGCGGTGGGACGTGCCTCGTCTGGCGGGCAGCGCTTGTTACGCCTCTTACACGGATATGATGCCCTGGTACCTACGTATAACGAAATTGACGTCTGTAAGTACATAAATAATCACCAAAAATTTAAAAAATCGACTTCAACCGATTTTTCCAAGATCCCTTCATCAGACCCCGACTTGGTGGTTTGTTTTGAAGTCGGTTAAAATAGTATATTTACGACACAAGTGCGAAAAACATGAAATTCGAAACGAGTGGTGATGTTTTAAAACACGACCGATAGGGAGTGTTTTAAATCGACACGAGTTACGAATTTCGTTTTTGCACGTGTCTCGTACGACGACGTTTTTTAGTACAGATGGCCCTCCGAAGTTTTGAACCTGACGTAAAATGACCCACTTCTCGCACTAGAGCCTAAAAAAGGCACCATCTGTACTAAAAAATATTTATCGAAATCGGTTGATGTTGAGCTATTTGTCCATTTGTCGTTATAATATATGCTTAACACAATTGTATTTACGCCGCCGCGTACGCTTTGCTTTCAAATCGCTTGTGAATCGCAAGTGTGATACGGCCCTATAAGTTCAGCAACTCTTACTCTTACTATGGGATAAATCGTGTAAACCAAAATCTCCCATAAAATATATCAAGATTTCAATGACCGACCCAAAATGTATAAACCATTTTTTTTCTTGGGTTCGTGGCTTAGTTATGATGAGTTAGCTTATGACATGCCTTAAGTACATAGAACCTACATGTTGGCTTACAGTATTATTTATGTAATTATGAAAAACATTATTAGGCCTAAAACTTTTTGCACTACATAACCATTCTACAAGAGTAATATCGACAACGAATATACTCGTATCGGTTATCTTTGTATTTGGTTCGGAACTCCCTAACGAAGTAGCGATACGTGCCACGATGCCGACCGCGCTTGTTACCTCTTACCAAGATATGAGGCCCTGGTATCCGAGTTCTTGGTGCAAGTTATTCTCGAGGGAGTATTATTTATGCTTCTTCCATATTATATCTGTATAAAAGGATAAACATCGCAACAATAGCCTATCTCAGTCCACTGCTGGACGTAGACCTCTCCAGAATATAGTAGACATAAGGAGGTAAATGCCCATAATCACCACACTGGGCAAGCGTGATCAATCTTCCATTAACGAATGGTCAATGACACTTCGATACCTTAGTAGCCTCTTTGGACACCCACGGAATGAGTTTGGGTGGTGACAAATGTATTCTTACTGCCATCACCGTGGTATAAAAGGCCGGGCAAACGCAATCCCGCGAAGTGCGAGCGAACGAGGGCTTTGCGGCACAAAGCAAAGGCGCTAACAAAGTTGCTCATTACCTAAAAGCCTAGCTTTGTTCAGGATTAATCATGCTTGTGTGTGTTGTGTTTGTCACAAAGTACTGTTTCAATTAATTCGGTATTGTATTCCGTTGGAGAAAAAATTGGCTATAGAGTCTGTCGGCATTGCAAATGCTGTCAATAAGGATGATGACTGTAGTTAAAATAAATTATTTTGCATTAAGTAAGTTTGACATAGTTATATACACGAAGAAATTATTACTAAAATGTAGATTGCAGTATTTTTTGTACAGAAGTTCTATTTAATAAATTGGAAAGAACTTAAAAGTTTAGGTCATTTGTCAGTATACAAACACAACGTCACTTTTGTGTATTCCATATAATAATATAACTTCATAGGGGCGATAGTTTTGGCATTTCGAAAAAATATGTTTATCTAACTTGCCAGTCATTAAATAATAACGAATACCTATGTTATATGATTATACCTAGATAATTCTTTTTCTAGCAGCAAACAGAGATTGACTAAATTAAACATCGACATAACTCTTATCGATGCGTACACCCTATTCTCATAAACATACTAACTTCGTAAAATCAGGTAGCCAAGAAATACAGGAATCATCTACGCTTTATTTTTAAATTATTGCCTATGGCGTCAGAGTATTTCTTATTAGTCTTTGTCCTTTTAATGGGCGCAAATGAAATAAATGAAATAAATTTAAATGAAATTACAAGGTATAAGAAAAATAATGTATCGTTTTGAATATGTTAACTCTAAGTTACTGCGCATTATTTATTAATTACATTTATTTATCGACTACTCCAAGACTTATCGATAACAATCAATGTCGATGTTTAATTTTGTCAATCTCTCGTTCCTGCTAGAGAGATATCTAGGTACATATAATATATGATGTATAGTTAGATTAGATGACTATACATAGATCACCATGACAGGATAACAGAGGTCTACAAAAAATCATGACCTCATCCCAAGAAAACCCTCGATTTTCATACGGGTTACAGGGATTTTTCGCCCCAAAAGACGTAGAGCTTGATTGCCCTATTACTTCACCATCATCGATAAAACGCGTAGTACCCATTACCGAGTAAAGTTCGTCCAAACGATTCCAGTATGCTTACCATGAGTTGCCGCAGTGTGATTAACGCAACCATCAGCGACCGTAGCCTAGTTAAGTTACTACGAAGCTGGAGGTTCTCGGTTCGAATCTTTGCGAGGGCATTGTTTGTGTATTTATTTATCATAAATATTTGTTCCTTGGTCGTGGCTGTGTATGTATTTAAGTATCTATATGTATATATCATATATTTCGGCGCTTAGTACCCACATCACAAGCCTTAACACTTTCATTGCGGACGAGTGCTACGCGCTACGCTCGTAGCCGATCCCGTGATTTTTCCGCTTTGTAGCGAAAATGGACCTCCCACAGAGAACTCCCCTCGGGAGTTCCCCGCGCTCAATGTATTAATTGAGCTTACCATGGGACTAGGTTGATTGTAAGATGTCCCAAGATATTTATTTATTTAACTTACATTCTAACCTTCCCGATCGTACTGGCGTTCAGCATTCCTCAAAATGCTTGTACGTTTGGATTACGTCTTCGATATTGATCAAAATTCGAAGGCTGGTAGAGTCAATGATGCTGAGCAAGACCCACCAAAAAGGAACCATCATCATGATGTCAGCCGAAAGACGTCCACTGCTGAACATAGGAACTAATCCCCCAAAGATTGCCACAATGACCGGTCCTGTGCCACCCGCATCCAGCGGACTCCTGCGACCTTCACCAGTTCATCAGCCCACCTTGTGGGGGGCTACCGGCCTTCTGGTACGTGGCCGCCACTCGAGAACCTTCTCGCTCCAACGGCCATCGGTTCTACGCGCAATGTGCCCCACCCACTGCCACTTCAGTTTAGCGATTCGGAGAGCTATTTCGGTTAGGTACTTTGGTTCTGCTGCGGAAAAAAAGGAAACTTCCATACAAACTTTCTGGTACATTTTTGATCTTGCAGCAATTTTCAAAGAGTTTCTACATTTTGATCGCGATCGAAATGTACAAACTTTTTCAGAATTTAACTGTTGCGAGAGAGGTACATAAAGTAAGTCTACGTTAATCCCAAAGCAGCTCATGGTACGTACAGTCGCCGCACAAATCGGACAGCGTGTAAAACAAGCGAAACGTGGAAAAGGGGCGTTAATATGCTTTATCTCCCATTTACTCTGATGTCGCCTATAAAACATCGTGATCAAAATCGTCTCCAATAGATTCCGCATTTTATCGATTAAAATAAACTCTTTATACTTCAATTTAGAAACATCGCAATCAGTTAAATATATCTTTCTCACACAGGTGAGGCTAGGAGCTTGTTAATGGAATTTCATGACATCAAGAGTTGTCATGAAATTCCATTAACAAGCTCCTAGCTTCACCTAGGCCTAGGCCTCTTTCTCTTTTAAATTTCCATTGTTGCATAGGCATCATGTAAATTAGTCATTAACGGATGACACACGACAGTGCATTTTGATATATTTTTTGACATTTTATATAGCTAGTTGAGATTGTTTTTATGCGTGTGTTCCTCAGACATCAGACTGAGTGAACCGATTTCGATGATTCTTTTTTTATTTCAAAACTGATACCTACCGATTGGTTCCATTTTAATTTCATCTAATTCTGTAGGCTTAGCACAGGATCAGTGCCACAATATGTCGCCGCGAGATAGACTATCCATCCCTGTTTTATTCATATAGTTGGTAAAAGATTGAAAATCTATCTCGCTTCTGACAATGACATTCATGAGAAGACCATATTATTCATAAGTCTTTACAATAATCATGTGCACGACAAATGGAAGAACGAATAACTCAATATCAGTCCGACCGAATCCTATCATTCTATCATTCTTCTTTTAACAGACTTCAAAAGAAACCATGATGAGATTGATGAATTGGAACCTAGTCGGTCTGATGAAGGAATCTTGGAGAAATCGCTTGAACTCGGGTTTTTTTTTTTATTGTTAATTTGGTGATTATCAGTGGTCGGAATTCTGGTGGAAATAGACCGCTACTTTTAATCTTGTTTTATAATTTATCGATATAATTATGAATAACGATAGTCGATAAATGGGAAGTCCCTATGACAGCTCAAAAATGCCACCAGAATTCCGATCACTGGTGATTATTGGTATACGCGTAGTACCCATTACCGAGTAAAGTTCGTCCAAACGATTCCAGTATGCTTACCATGAGTTGCCGCAGTGTGATTAACGCAACCATCAGCGACCGTAGCCTAGTTAAGTTACTACGAAGCTGGAGGTTCTCGGTTCGAATCTTTGCGAGGGCATTGTTTGTGTATTTATTTATCATAAATATTTGTTCCTTGGTCGTGGCTGTGTATGTATTTAAGTATCTATATGTATATATCATATATTTCGGCGCTTAGTACCCACATCACAAGCCTTAACACTTTCATTGCGGACGAGTGCTACGCGCTACGCTCGTAGCCGATCCCGTGATTTTTCCGCTTTGTAGCGAAAATGGACCTCCCACAGAGAACTCCCCTCGGGAGTTCCCCGCGCTCAATGTATTAATTGAGCTTACCATGGGACTAGGTTGATTGTAAGATGTCCCAAGATATTTATTTATTTAACTTACATTCTAACCTTCCCGATCGTACTGGCGTTCAGCATTCCTCAAAATGCTTGTACGTTTGGATTACGTCTTCGATATTGATCAAAATTCGAAGGCTGGTAGAGTCAATGATGCTGAGCAAGACCCACCAAAAAGGAACCATCATCATGATGTCAGCCGAAAGACGTCCACTGCTGAACATAGGAACTAATCCCCCAAAGATTGCCACAATGACCGGTCCTGTGCCACCCGCATCCAGCGGACTCCTGCGACCTTCACCAGTTCATCAGCCCACCTTGTGGGGGGCTACCGGCCTTCTGGTACGTGGCCGCCACTCGAGAACCTTCTCGCTCCAACGGCCATCGGTTCTACGCGCAATGTGCCCCACCCACTGCCACTTCAGTTTAGCGATTCGGAGAGCTATTTCGGTTAGGTACTTTGGTTCTGCTGCGGAAAAAAAGGAAACTTCCATACAAACTTTCTGGTACATTTTTGATCTTGCAGCAATTTTCAAAGAGTTTCTACATTTTGATCGCGATCGAAATGTACAAACTTTTTCAGAATTTAACTGTTGCGAGAGAGGTACATAAAGTAAGTCTACGTTAATCCCAAAGCAGCTCATGGTACGTACAGTCGCCGCACAAATCGGACAGCGTGTAAAACAAGCGAAACGTGGAAAAGGGGCGTTAATATGCTTTATCTCCCATTTACTCTGATGTCGCCTATAAAACATCGTGATCAAAATCGTCTCCAATAGATTCCGCATTTTATCGATTAAAATAAACTCTTTATACTTCAATTTAGAAACATCGCAATCAGTTAAATATATCTTTCTCACACAGGTGAGGCTAGGAGCTTGTTAATGGAATTTCATGACATCAAGAGTTGTCATGAAATTCCATTAACAAGCTCCTAGCTTCACCTAGGCCTAGGCCTCTTTCTCTTTTAAATTTCCATTGTTGCATAGGCATCATGTAAATTAGTCATTAACGGATGACACACGACAGTGCATTTTGATATATTTTTTGACATTTTATATAGCTAGTTGAGATTGTTTTTATGCGTGTGTTCCTCAGACATCAGACTGAGTGAACCGATTTCGATGATTCTTTTTTTATTTCAAAACTGATACCTACCGATTGGTTCCATTTTAATTTCATCTAATTCTGTAGGCTTAGCACAGGATCAGTGCCACAATATGTCGCCGCGAGATAGACTATCCATCCCTGTTTTATTCATATAGTTGGTAAAAGATTGAAAATCTATCTCGCTTCTGACAATGACATTCATGAGAAGACCATATTATTCATAAGTCTTTACAATAATCATGTGCACGACAAATGGAAGAACGAATAACTCAATATCAGTCCGACCGAATCCTATCATTCTATCATTCTTCTTTTAACAGACTTCAAAAGAAACCATGATGAGATTGATGAATTGGAACCTAGTCGGTCTGATGAAGGAATCTTGGAGAAATCGCTTGAACTCGGGTTTTTTTTTTATTGTTAATTTGGTGATTATCAGTGGTCGGAATTCTGGTGGAAATAGACCGCTACTTTTAATCTTGTTTTATAATTTATCGATATAATTATGAATAACGATAGTCGATAAATGGGAAGTCCCTATGACAGCTCAAAAATGCCACCAGAATTCCGATCACTGGTGATTATTGGTATAAGTCTAACATTCGTTCGTCGAAGACTTTCACAGTTCTTATTACGGATCGTTTGCGGAATGCAACCATCATTGTATAAACAATTTGTACAGGTTGATTTTTTAGTCACCGTTCAAATTTAAGAGAGTTAATTGTGAAGTCATGTTGATGAACTTTTACATACATTTCTGCCTACAAATGTCGTTTGTATTAAACATCAGATTTTTTTTCTCGAATCTGAGGTCGGCCCCATAGTAAAAGTTCATAAAAATTACCGCAGGATTAACCCTCTAAATGCGTTTACCAGTGTATGATAATCTGTGCCGGATTTGCCCCATGTCACCCCGGGCACGGACGCCGGAAGTAACGGTTGTAAAACCTCTATGGGATTAGAATTTTACAGCTGGATAAAAAATAATGCCTGTCAGTGACACATATGTGTACTCTATCCAAAAAAACTTGCTTCTTAAGGTGCATTTAGACCAAACGAGCATTCGCTCATTCTATCCCCCACTCTACGAAATCAACGAATTTCGCCGAATCACGATTTGTGTAACGAACGAATTTCGTAGTGTGAACGAATTTTGTAGAGTGGGGGATAGAATGAGCGAATGCTCGTTTGGTCTAAATGTACCTTTAGTGGGAAAAAAGCCGCAAATTTAAATTTTCTATGGCCAGCCAACTACTCGCGCAAATATTATGTATTATTGTGTGCCACAGCAACGTTATCGCAAATCTTTCTTTGACTTTCTCAACTTAATCCTTTGCCAGGTAAAGTTATGTACCTAAAGGTGGATTTAGACCAAACGAGCGAATGCTCATTCTATCCCCCACTCTACGAAATTGGTTCGTTATACAAAACGTGATTCGCTAAATTCGTTGATTTCGTGGAGTGGGGGATAAAATGAGCATTCGCTCGTTTGGTATAACTCCACCTATACGCCTATGGAGGTTCCGGATTTGAATTTGGGCGAGGACATTATTTGTGTATTTATTTATCACAAATATTTATTCCTTGGTCGTGTCAAATCTATGTACAGTCAAAGACAAAATAAGGTATACACAAAAAAGGTTCAAAAATATGTCCCAGTGTACTCTAATTCTGTGTAATAAGAACGACGTAACATAATATTTATGAGCGGATTCTTTCGATACTTATTTTTGCACTTGACTGTATATACCTATATATAATATATATCGTCGCTTGTTACCCACATCACAATGCTTAATTGAACACACCGTGGGACCGGGACAATTTGTGTAAGATGTCCCATGATATTTATTTATAACGCATTACGAATGTTTGTACAATGTCAACAATTGTTCTGCAAACTGAATTAATATGCCACGTTACTAGTACATCAGGCTAACATGTGTATAACATAAGATACACAGCCTAGATTCAACTATTATAAATAAATAAATATCTTGCGACATCTTACACAAATCGACCTAGTCCCACGGTAAACTCAATTAAGGCTTGTGATGTGGGTACCAGGTGACGATATATATAATAGATACTTAAATACATAGACAGCCATGACCAACGAACAAAAAATTGTGGTAAATAAATACACAATTAATGCCCTCGCCGAGGTTCGAAACCGGAACCTCGAGCTTCGTAGACAGGGTCACTACCAACTAGGCTACGGAGGACATACATTACATTTGGTACGCAACTTTATATAAGTTTACGGTACCGAAACCAGATGACAGTTGTTTGAGTACTTTCCCTATATCCACCGAAATCATATCAAGAGAATGAAGAATTTTATATTCAATCCTGCTATGCTATTCTCTTATTCACACATTCGACGCTGCATTCGTCAACGAGCTCGACGTCGAGACAGCCATGTCTAAAATCCTAACTGTTTTATTTGACATTAGGAATCGAGGCTGTGAGCGAGGTTGTGGGCGAGTTCGTCGCTGTTTTTCGTTAGAGAATACGAAGTTCATACATTAAACGTCAAACTCTCGACGCAGTGTAGTTCCAGCTCACGCCGCATTCGTCGCCGAGCGCTAGTGTCGTTTAAAGTACATTAGTGAATACCATTTTTAGGCTCGACGCTGCGCCGCAGCGCTGACACAGCGCTGACAGCTAGGCGGTTTCCTTAGTGAATAACACTGCTGAACTTTCGGCTCTTCCCACACCTCCAGTCCCAAACAAGAGTCCCTTAACCAGATTAACAAAAGGCAGCGATGACAGTTATTGCGCCTCAAAATTCGCAGTTATTATACTTATTATAATAAACGACTCGCGGGCGGCCAAGCGCGAACCGTGGGTAACTTCATTTACATTCGGTCCAGAATTTTATGGTGATCGGAGTTATTGTGTGTCGTGGGCGGCCATGTTGAATCTGTTGGAAACTTTCGTGATATCACACGCAATTTAAATGAAGGATATTTATGAAATCAACGAATTTCGACGAATCACGTTTTGTGCAGGTAACGAACGAATTTCGTAGAGTGGGGTTAGAATGAGCATTCGCTCGTGGCAGGGGATACTTAAGTAATTAGTGAAAATTTTGAAGATTACTCTTGTTGATAATTAGAAGTAGATACTTTTTGACGGAATATTTTATTTCATTAATTCCATTAAAGTACATTCAATTTCCATCTGACTCACCGGAACTACACCAAACCATCGGTTACCGGAAAATCATTCATAAAACCGTTTTTCTACGCCAAATAACGTCCACCACTGGACAATGAACATACTCGTAGGCCTCCTCCAGAAAGTTTCCATGGGGTCTTTCATAGTAATTTGCTGTGTAATCATGATGCAACTACGCTTTTTAGCTTATAAGCAATAGATGCAACAAAACAGGCAAATGCCTAAAAACACACAAATCAATTTTTAATTTTTTTATTTTTAAACTTTCTCACTCATCAATTCTTTTAACTCAAAAATGTCTCGAAATCAAGCCTCAATGCCATGCTACAATACAAAAAAAATACAAAAACACAGTGATAGAGCAGGGTGGTCGTTTTTGAGACCGGTGCCCCATAAGGGGTTAACCAAAAAGCATTCAAAGTCTGCATTGCAACTTACGCTGTTTGTTTCAGCCATTAAAAATGAACAAACGCTGCCAGCCCATAAACCTACTAACTTCTAACGTTAAACTCGCAAGGAACCCTAAAAATTTTGTTTTATGTCGCATAAAGCAAATACAACGTCTTTGTGCCTGCAGCGATTTATGTAAAATATTGTAAAGAGCCATTAGTCGTTCCTCTTTGCCCCGACTTTTGTCTATTGACTGTTATTACAGTTTTTATATCTTCGCGAATAAATCAGGATCTAAAAACATGTGCATGATTTTTTTACTTCCTTGTACCGTGGCTGTCAGCTATGAAAGTGTTTACGTATTTTTAGACGGGCAGCAGACTGTATACGCATTGTGATTTTAAACGGTTTGACAGAACATGCAGTACAATGTATAATCTAACTAACCTAACCTATATCTAAGATTAGCCATTGTGGCATTGTACCGAGGATGCTGGCGGTATCGCAATACTGATGCGTTGCAGTGCAAGAAAGTCGCCAGCTCTTCGGTCTTTAGTTACGTCAACCAAACGTTTCGCGTTAATTCCGAATCAATCATTCATTTTGAAATGTTATGTGTTCGTTTTTAGTGGAACGTCCCACTTTATCACTTACCATAAAGACGCGATTTCCTTGTATCTTCATATGAATAAACTGACAAAGCAGCTTTATGGCAAACGACAAAGTAGGACGTTTTACTAAACTCACTCACATATATTTAGTAAATTTAGTTACATACTATAAGACCAATTTTCAAAACAAAAATATAATCTGTACAAATGGTTCGATAGATAGTATAGAAAGTGTTTATTTTTTATTTTTAGTAGTAAACACCAATTGTAAACGTTATATGTGTCTTTCTTTCTAGATCTCGTATCGAATTTAATTAAAAGCAACGTATTCAGATTTCCACCATGGAAATCACAGCACTAATCGCATTTATAAATCACCCGAGCGATGCGCTATTCAATTATTATTGCATTTGTTGGTCTGTAATGAATGGCGAATTGATGCGACTTGCATGCTCGAAATAGTCGCTTTTACTCGTAAAAGCTAATTATGTGGCCCTAATGAAAAAGGGTATAAAGGACCATAGGCAGAAATGTTCCCACCCACCAACAGAAATGAAACATGTCTCCTTTAATAGATCTTAGCAACCTGATGATTTGTTACTATGACGAGGATCGCCAAATGTATGGAGTTTTCTTGGAAAACCGTGTTTTGTTTTTACATATTTTTTGCTCATTTCATTGAAAGTTTTTTTTATTATACTAGTTGATTGATAAACAAGCATGCGTGATGGTAAACAGTCACCGCAGCCTAAAGACGGATGTAACAACTCATGGTTATCAATTCATGTACGCGTTACCGACCATATGACGCAAATATCTAATGCCACGATATCCAGTAATTGCACTGCCATGTCTCACTCTTCAAACAAAACACGGTTTTCCAAGAAAACCCCATACATAGGGCGATTCTCTTCATACTAAAAAATCATCAGTTTGCCAAGATCTATTAAATGATGTTTCATTTCTGTTGGTGGGTGGGGACAGTACCCATACAAATTTGCCCATGGTCTTTTAGTAAAAATGGGCTAAAATCCTGACTGGGAGCCACAGGATGGCCATCGGAGCAGAGGCAGACCAGAAGATGGCGGGATATGGACGCGTATGACGGGAAATGGAGAACTGGCACTTGATATGCGATTCGGGGAAGAGAGGCTTTTGTCCAGTAGTAGGACTTTAAAAAAGCAATGAAAAAACAGTCAACCAATTGGACGCCTAGGACTCTCGGGAATGTCCGAAGCAGTAGAATGCTCACTGTGATCCTGCGTCAATCAAAGGTGGAGATGGCTTTCGTTGGGTTTTTAGATGGTAGTCGAGGCATTGCCCCGTAGTCCGTCATACCTGACTCGGATCACGAGAAATCTGAGATTCTCGGGATTTGTCTCTGTCAATCCAACTAAGGCAGCATTAGAGTAAAAGCGAAAAAAATACCCGCTGGATCAATATTGTACATTGAAGAGGAAAAAGTCCGATAAGTATTTATTACCATGGACGTTAAATTAAAGGAAGAGAAAAGTTTTATTTTTCGTTTCTATGAAGGCAACCATATGGTTGACCACCACAAAACAAAGACAAATATTTTTAGGTACAATTTATTTGTCTACCTTTCCTAATCAGAAATTGTGCGTCTTACCGCTAGGCCACAAGAGCTTTTTTAGGGTTCCGTAGCCAAAATGGCAAAAACGGAACCCTTATAGATTCGTCATGTCCGTCTGTCCGTCTGTCCGTCTGTCCGTCTGTCACAGCCGATTTACTCGGAAACTATAAATGCTACAGTAACGAAATTTGGTAAGGATATGTGTTGTATGAACCGCTACAGGATTATGACACTAAATTGTAAAAAAAACCATTGGGGTGGGGGCCCTCCATACATGTAACTGAGGGATTGAAATTTTTTTTTAGTTGTATATAAGCGTGTGGGGTATTAATAGAAAGGTCTTTGAAAATGATATGAAGGTTTATTAATCTCATTTTTATTTAAGCAGATCGTTTTCGAGATATCAGCTCTCTAAGTCTGAAAAATGTGTCCCCCCCTCTCTATTTTTTAAACTACGTGATATAAAATTCCAAAAAAAATATATGTTATGCACATCAATAAACTCTATCAACGATTTTTAGTTTGATTAAATTATCTCCTATAGTTTTTGAGGTAGGTTGATTTAACTGCATTTTTTTAATAATAAATTGATAATGGTACGGAACCCTTCGCGCGCGAGTCCGACTCGCACTTGGCCGGTTTTTTAACGTAGTGTAGAGTGTAATTACTTAGGTATTTAGAGTAGGTTATGGTAAGTGAATTGACTATATGGCTTTAGTATATACCTAGGCTATAGGCTTTATGGCTATTGTGTGAATAGAAATTATCAAAACGATATCCGCAGATACCTAAATCATACAGCGCGAGCTATTCTGTTATTGTTTCAATGTAATAAATTGCAAATTGGTTCTGATAATGATAATTGTTCAGGCAATTGGTTTTATCAAATTAGATTTATCGGCTATTGCGTAGGTACAGTTTTATTTATAATATTATATGCTTTTAAGGATCTGAAATCGATTTTTAGTTAATTCTTATTTTGATTTGATTTTTTGCAAGATTTTTTTAGAATTCTACGAACTACGAGTATAAACGATTAAACTCACGTGTATTTGGACACTACACGTGACATGTTCCGGAGAGCCCAGGTCCCCAATATCAAGTACGAATACGTGCCGAGAGGCGTGAACGCGGGCTCAGTGCTTGATAATGGAGATCTAGGTTCGTAATCCATGATTGCACTAATTCACTATTGAATCCCATGCCTGGTTTAATTTCAGCAAGTCAGCAAAATGTCACAAATGATCACGATTTGGCTCGGCTTTCGTTCGCCAAATATCACCAAGGGGAGGGAGTATCAAAAATCACCAAAATATAAAAATATGAATATTTTGAAATCGTTGATAATTTAATATGGTATTCCAATGCCAGTTAAATATTTTTTGTATCTGAAAGAGACTGACAATCACAATATAAAATCCTAAGAATGTACCATGTATGTGTAGCATTGTACCTAGGAGAAGTTACATAAGTAGCGCATCTTGCATAGACAATGTTCTCGGAAATCTAAATTTAACAAACAATCTAATCAAGCCAACACCGTACTAGACACATGCCTTATGAGTTATATTAAATTTACTACCTTGTTTACTTATTTACGATTTTAAATAATTATTTATTACACATTTTTTTAAGTTCTCATGAAAACATTCTCAATAAGAACTTACTATTAAATTCTCATGAAAATTCTCGGAAATTTCCAAGTATATTCGGGCAACTTTGAGAATGTTCTACAACTTTTACATTGCTAACCATGTGCAGTTTTAAGTGACTTTGTATATTGTGAAATGAATAAATAAACTAAACTATGATCACATGATTTTTTAACGAGCAGTTATGATTGCGGGTGAACTAAATACAAAAAGAGGTCACTCGATTTGTACGTCGAGATTCTAAAACATTGGATATAAACCGTTTAAATGATATTTTTCAGTAATTACTGTAAACCAAACACGCGTTATTTATTCTAAATGTCCAAATACACAAACGCTAACATTAATTAGTAATATTAATAGGATTCATTTAATATGATAATGGCAGCTATGTCGCATTGATATTGATATGTAGATACTAAAATCTGCCAGGTAAAATTATAGCGTACCTAGATTAGTTGAAATCAAAAAACCGACCAAGTGCGATATTTCTGTTTGTTTGAAAGAGACAATTTAATACACGGTGGGAACGAGTATGCCGAACTTCACCCACCCATTTCTTAGACTAAAATAAGCAATTAATATGATATCACACTCACAGTAGGTAATAATTAAAAAAAAAACTGTTTTTTCACATCACATCATCAGCCTATGATAGTCCACTGCTGGACGTAGGCCTCTCCTATTAACTATGCGTTAGGAGGTAAATGCCCATAATCGCTACGCTGGGCAAACGGATTGGCGATCGCAGTAATGTGTCCGCTATGATGACGCTGCTGCCCATCATCAATCTTTTATCAAATAATTTTAAGGGACACTTCAATCCCTTAGTCGACTCTTATTACACACGCAGGAGGAGTTGAGCTGATGACAAATGTATCGTTACTGCCGTCACCACACGGCTAAATAAAAAAATGTTAAAGAAAACGTTTTTTGCCGGTATTCAATCATTTGTTTCGGCAACAAGGCTTAAAAACAAAATTTGCGGATTTTTTTAATAATGGTATTACTGTTAGTTACTGTTAGTCATTATCGATAGACTATCCCGTATGATGACAACGTTGCTATCAAATCACATTTTTACAATATCACAAAATCTATATTTCACAAGAAATGTTATTAAAAAACTAGGAAGAATCCAGAAAAGATGTGACACTCGACTCTATAAACATGGCCAGGATAAAACCTTAAAATGCTAACATTAATCTATTCCATAGAATGATCATAAGCATTCTGCCTTTGACGGAACATGATTGACGACTTCCCCCCTCCCCAAACCCTCCTTCCCCCCTCGATACCCTTAACAAAGACGCGTAATCATTACAAGTTTATACATATTTAACTTCACAATTTTCAATGAATACCCCAAGTTGTACGACCAATCTGAGGCGAGTATGAAAACAATTCGGGACCTATTACGTGTACAATTTCCAAATTAAATCCGCGAGAAGTTAGATTGAAATTAACGAAAGAACTTTGACAGGGCGTCTGGCACAGTGATCTGGGGATTACCTCTCTTAGAGACTGCATTAAGACCACTAAAATAAATATAAATAAATTGGAGATTAAAAATACAACTTAGAACAGACAGCGGGCTGTTGGGGTGGAGATGCGAAGTAGTTTGTGCAGGACATGGTCGCCGGCTCAGACTAAAGGAAGAGGAACCCCGCTCTGAGTCGTTTTTGGGACACAGGTTATCCATGGCTATCCAGCGTGGAAATGCTGCCAGCGTTATGGGTACTTTTGCACCGGAAACGGCAAGGGACGGGGTTGTAATGTGATAAGACTGATAAGCTATGTGTGTGTATTGAGGGTAAATCTATACACTGCATACAAGGCATGGAGTCCTCTAAGCTGACGGTGCTTGTCCTAATTGACTTCTCGAACGCATTCAACGCCGTAAATCATGAGCTTTTACTTGCTACCTTAAGATACCTTAATATCTCGTCAACAGCGGCTGAGTGGTTCTCTTCATATCTGCAAAATCGCCACCAGGCAATTCGTGCTGATAACAATATTTCTGAATGGTGTGAACTTTTCTCTGGTGTGCCACAGGGCGGCATTCTGTCTCCTCTTCTTTTTTCAGTATTTATAAATTTAATTACAAGTGTTATTGGCTGCTCTCACCATCTTTACGCCGACGACCTGCAACTTTACACCCAAGCGAGTCCAGATAGGTTGGAACATGCAATCCGGCAAGTTAATGATGACCTGGGCAAGATTTCCGTGTGGTCTCGTAGTTTCGGTATATCCGTTAACCCTAGCAAATGCCAGGCCATAATACTGGGCAGCTCACGTCTACTGCCATCATTAGATTCTTGCTTATGCCCGATTGTGTTCGAGAACAATATAGTGCCATTTACGTCCGAGGTGAAAAACCTTGGTCTAATAATAGATAGCAGCCTGACTTGGATTCCGCAGGTGTCAGACGTTTGTCGTAAAGTTACCAACATGCTGCGGTCTTTCTATCGGTTTAAAAATTTTCTTCCCGTTAGCACGAAGGTGCTTCTCATTCAGTCGCTGGTGTTGCCCGTCATTGATTATGGGGATGTGTGTTACTCGAATATTACTCAAGAGTTGCTTAATAAACTAGATAGGCATCTTAATAATTGCATTAGGTTTATTTTTGGGCTCCGTAAATACGACCATATATCTTCCTATCGTCGTAAACTGAATTGGCTTCCCATCCGTGAACGTAGATCTCTCAGAATGCTTTGCACCCTCCATACTATATTATTCGACCCGGCTGCTCCCGGTTATCTTAAATCTAAATTTCTTTTTGTAGAACCTCGCCCTGGTTGCGAGTTACGCACTTCCCGTAGTCATAAACTATCTGCTATTTTTCACCGCACTGGTTTTATGTCCAACTCCTTCGCCATTCAGGCAACTCGTCTTTGGAACGATCTCCCTCTGCCCCTGAGGCAAGCACAGAGCAAATTCTCCTTCAAACGCAAGTTACGTAAATACCTTTCCAACAAGCTCAGTGATAGATGATCTGTATATTCGTTACTTATACTTGGGTACTTTATTTATTTATCTATGTATGTATATGTAGGTTTATTTATATTTATATGTGTATGTGTATTTGTTAAACCAATGTAGTAGTGTTGATTTGTGTTTCTTATTTCTTTTCAATGTTGACAATCCTGCACCTGATACAAGTTTCTGTTTGGACCAATGGTTGACTGGTAGAGAATGTCATAAGGCATTAAGTCCGCCATTTGTACTTTTTTCATTGATTGTGCAATAAAGCTTAAATAAATAAATAAATAAATACACTACACCTTTCTCATATTTGCACCACCTACTGTCAACATTTACTTTCTTATCTCCTCTACCCACAGGCTGTCTGGAAGAGATCGCTCTTTCACGATAAGGCCGCCTTTTGTTTACCTCTTTCAAACATGTACTTTTATTATTTGACTGGATTTGCCTTGAGTTAATGTATTGTACCTATGGATGCTATAAGTTATTTCTATTAAATTTTATTGCTTTTACTACAGGCCACACCTAGTATTTGACCTAGGCTATTTGATCTAGATTCTAGATTGTGGAGGCTTTCATCAATACAAAAAGAGCAAACAGAACCACCATCTGTCCCAGTATCGGGGTACAAACCAGATTACAGATCTCGGTAGTCGCCAACGATCCAATTTCGAAGCTTACTACTACAGTTTCTCGAAACTATCAGAATGTAGATTCGAGTTTTCCTTTTGGAGTATATCTCAAAAAGTTTGTACGGTCGGCTCTAATAATATGTATACGATTTTGATCATTATGTCTTTGACATACTTTCCGAAATGTATACATAAAATATAAGACATATTTTATTTAACTTTACAAACTCACGATAACCTATTTTTGTACATAGCAGTACCTACTATAAATATACAGAATAATTCTGAATTTGAAAGTAACACAATATTATGCCATACCATTGGTTGACATGATTCCTACACTAGGCGAAGCCTGTCCCGTAGGAAAGCACATTATCCAAGTTACATATCAGTTGTGGCGCGTAATGATTGTTACAAAAAAGTAGAGAATAATACATAAATTACATAATAATTTAAATTTATCTAAGCTATTAGATCTTAAAAATATCTTAATACTAACTAATCCCGGCTAAGGCATATTATTAGACGTGGCTGTACATTTGGATCGCTTCTTAGATACCGATAAAAATTGGCAATGCAAAGTTTTCTGAAGGTAAGAATATTATATTTTTCCCTGATAGTCGTCGTCTTAATGTTCAAGAAAATGCGGCTCTTTTATTGTTATTTCTTATAAATTGTTAATAATCTTTTTTTAAGTGAGTGAGGTGATATTTGTGCAGTTAAGTAAGTATAACGTGTCGTATACTCAATACATTAAGTATAACGTATATCGAGTAAACGCTAGTGTAAACTTTGTGTACACCGATTAACCTGAAATAGTCGTATAAAAAAATATATTATTTAAAAAAAATCTGTTTTAAGCGAGACCCGAGGCATTTAGTTGCTAGTTGCTAGTGGAGTTAAAAATTATATAAAACTGATCACGTCTCCGAAGTCGCCCTGTATATTCTTAAAGTGTTGATTTATTTTATATGTCTTATTTAATTGAGATTATCGTTAGATTATCTTTAGTTAATTATTGTGTTCTTCAATCTCGGTAAGAATAAAATACATAGTATACAGCGTGTTTTTCTTCATATGCTATAACTTTAACGGAAGCTTATTTAGGTCAAATATAACTAATTTCTCTAAGAAACTAGTGTTTTAACTCTTATTGTTATTGAGTTATTAAAAAATTAAGTTTGATCACTGAACATGTGTATTGCAACCTTTATTACATTCTAATGTTACTTATTTTGACATGTGCCGTCAGTTACCTGAGATTAACTTTTATTTTATTCTTAAGGTTCTCTCACACTTACCATTTCATTTATTATGTATGAAAACAAAAAAAAAATATCGAATTTTCCAAAAGCCTGTATACCAGACAACTTCTATTAATGTCCCAAGTAACCTGTCTTATTTATAGCATATCGAAACGAACACCCTGTATAATATAATAAACAAAGTCTCTTTCTCTGTCCTATATAATATATATAGGGATGCTTAAAGACTTAGCCAAGGAATATAGGGACTTAGGGATAGGTTTAAATCTTTAAAACTACGCAATTATTTAACGGATTTTGAACCCGCTTGCCCAACGTGGCGATTATGGGCATTTACCTCCTAATGCGTCTATAGGCTTAGTTAATTGGAGAGGCCTACGTCCAGCAGTGGACTGAGATGGGCTGACGATGTGATGATGTGGACGGATTTTGATGCAGTTTTTTATAGTCAGAGTGTATCAAGAGGAAGGTTTTAGTAGATATCTTTATTGTATCCCTGCAAAGCCGGGTCGCTAGTTGATAGCTACGGTTGTGGACTGTATTAGGATAAAATAAATAAAAATAAAAATTCCACTTATTTTCAACAAATCTTAACTTAAGTGGGTCGAACTCTCCTTTTAAGTGAAACTTGTATTAGGAGAATTCGCTCTTTGTCCAAGTTGCATACAGTTAAAAACAAACAATATTAACTACTTAATTCTACGTCTAAATGGATATGGGAAAATTGGGAATTAAAAACTATATTTCAACACACTTTATAATGCTAAATATATCAACAAGATACATAGGCAGACTGAAGGGAAAATATAAACATGTCAAATAAGTAAATAATTCAAAATAATGTCATTTATAAAAGGTCGCGACCCAGCCAGTCGCCAATACTAGTATTAGGTTATAAATATAAAATTCGAAAGTCTAAAGGCAAATAATACAGTGTATTACCATGACCCAGGCTTTGAAGAAAATGGCACCAGATTTTTTTTTAAATACGCATTACGCAATCGCTGATCGTGAGGCCAGATCCCTTAGCGTAGTAATGGGCTGGCTTAGATCGAAAATTATAATTTCCAAACTCCGTACTACAAGCATGTGTATTCGGTACGCGCCACAAATTTAACTCCTTCAATCAAAAACTTCTTTGGCCTAAACGATGGCGCAGCCCTACCCAATCTTTCCTCTACTTGACTAGAGTACCTAATATCTCCATCAGTACTTGCGTGATAACTATTTATTTATTTATTTTTAAATAATCCTTTATGTTACTATATTTTTGTTTAAAAATACGCATTACTGGCAATCGTTCTCAATTATTAAGAGTTGACAAATATTTAAATTAACTGTACAATTCAATTCATATTCTCTCAATTGTATATTCAGTCATAGTTTTATTTCGTGTATAATCCTCGCGGTAACCGAAGAAAATATTATGTACAATTAATTTTATTTCTCTCGAATCCCGCTTGATGTTAACACACTGTATAAGGTACTTTAGGCCGAGGTTACTGCGAAGTGTATCAATAAGGCACATCAGGCTGTTTTCGTGGTAATCCTGAGGTAATGCGCGGGTAACTAGCCGTGACGTAGCCGTGTCGGAGTCGTGACGCCATCGGATACGGTATCTTTAAACAAACTATAGTGCTCGCGAGTATTGCGAAAGATTTTAACTATGCATTCTAGAAAAAAAAATAAACAAAAAATGTTATGAGACCTAATGTCAAATACCACAAAAAAAAACTTATTTTTTTAGATTTTTTGAACACTTTTTAACATTTCCAATACTTTTTTATCATAACAACAATTTTATAAGATAAATTTTTTAAATGATTTTATTTAGGGATAGGTTTTTTCGTTAAGTCTATTCTTATTTTTTGATTGTCAGGCAAAAGGTGTGGTAATATTAGTACACATTGTGGTAGCATTGTAACCAAAAATAAGTTTTATGACGAGTTACGTTGAAAAACTTTTTCCGAAAAAAGGTTAATTACTTATCTCTGGAACCAAGCCGAATCCAGGAAATTTAATATAACATTAAATACTCTAAATATGCTCAGGAATTCAGCATTAAAATCTTTCGGAATGCTCACGAGCACCGTGTATATTTGTTTTCATCACACTTGCTTTCTAAGCGCGCCATTGTTTGCATGCATAGCGGGAGAAATAGAAAAGTGAAATTCCCTAGGGAGTAATAGAAATGTCAGTACGTTATTTAGAGTACATTGTGCATCAAGGGAGGTAAGTACGGAATTACTAACGAGAGTGTTAGGAGGTAAATGCCCATAATCGCTGGGCAGGCGTTGGCGATCGCATTAATGTGTCCACTACGATGACGCTGCTGCCCATCATCAATCTTCTATCAAATAATGGTCAGTCACACTTCAATCCCTTAGGTCTCTTATGACACCCGCGGGAAGAGTTGGAGTGGTGACAAATGTATTCTAACTGACGTCACCACACGTATTCTGTATACGAATATCATCATTTTTGATGGCCTTTTGGTTTTTTCGGTAGTGATTTGCCTACAAAGCTAGAGGTTCGATTGATTGAATAATTAATTAATCAAAAAGAATACATAAATATATTCTTTTCAACAGGGTTTCGCCCATTTTAAGTATTAAATAAAATATTGTATTAATGTTTAACTATCTATGAAATGAAGTTCAATCATTTTTTTTTTATAATACAGTTTATGATTATTATATAATATTTATGGGCTTCGAGAAAACTAGAACCTTGAAATTCAAATAAATATGTTTTCTCATATATCAACATTTTTTTGAAAATTAATATTTTTCTAGATTCTCAAAAATTAAATTCATGTTATATTATTATTTATTTCAATTCATTGATAAATCCAGCTTGAACTAAACACTATTTCGTTATTATTTTATAAGTTAATCATTTATTCAAGTAAAAAATGTTTGTAACATCGACTCCACTGTTCTCTGTTCCATAAATGCCACCAAAATCCTAACCCTACCTATAAGTTTACCCTTTAAACGAAGCGTGAAGAAGCATCTAGCGGGCCAGCAAGGCGGTGGCAACTGACAGGTTACTGCTGGTCTCCTGTTCGTTGCCGCCGCGATTTGGGCTCTACTTTTCACTTACGATCAGGTGGAGTGGAGCCAATTTGTTGTGCCAACATAAAAAAAAACATTTATTTGTGCTCAGTTGAGCACAGTGCATTTATATCTCCTTGTAGAACGCGACTGAGCCACTTTGCCTAAGTGTCCGCGACACTTTTCTTCGTCAAATGTCATTATCTACAGCCTAATGTGCTGAAAGCTTGACATCACCCCATTGCTGTTTTGAATACAGTCATCATCATTTGTGTCAGTGCAAACGGAATATTTAGTAGATTGTGTCACAAGGGATCAAAATGGTAAATTTTTTAGTGGGCGTATATTGAATCCTGAATGGAGCGACGGATTCCACAATTGAATCCCGACCGTAGGGAGGGATTCTAAAGTGGAATCCTGAGCGTAATGAAGGATTCAAGCGTTAACGCCTAAGACGAAATAATTTTGATACCGTGTGACACATACTGCTTGTCACACCACCTATGAGAAAAATAAAAGATATATCACATATTTAATATTTATGCAAATAATCGATTCTGAAGAAAATTTTATCAATTATGAACGTACTGTTTATTTTCATATTTCATTGTAATTTTTTAGGCTGGCAATAGAAATTCCTTGAACAGAAGAGCCACTTTGATCCCTCCTAGCAGTGAAGAAAAGACCCGTATTCGAATAGATGGTGTGAAAAGGTACCTTGTCACGGTGCTTAAAATGGACTTTGTGAAAGAAACATTTTTAAAAGTTCCGTTGTCTAATTTGTAGTGTCCCTACGAAGCTGAAGGTTCCTCTTTGAATCCCGGCCAGGGGTATTGCGAGATCATCAGAAATATTTGTTCCTTTTCAACCGCCAAACAATACTTAGCGGCTTGCTTAAGTTAGCAGATGTTTATGAATAGGGGGGTAAATGTCAAAGTGCCCTGGTTTCATTATTATTTGATTTATTAAAAAAATATATACAGTGTGTGTCTTTCATAGCGACATTGCTTTTAAGTAACGATAGATTAAAGTGTTGTTAACCATTTTATTAAAAGAATATAACGATTGCCTTTATTATTTAAGAGTAATTATTTTTTATAAAAAATCTCGAGCAGCAATGTAATGCAAACATTTATTTGACGTTTCTGAGAGGAAAAGCTAGTTTCGTTTCCATTTTAATTCGATCAAATCATTAAAGTAACTGTGAACTGTTGCCGACGTTAACTTATTTACTGAATTATCTATTACTAGAAAACACTACAATTTAAAACATGCGAGATTTCGACTACACTAGCACAACGAATGTACATCAACAATTATTTCTGTGTCTTACTGTCTTAGCCAGCACATTTTGAATCGTATTATTCACTGAACTAGACTGATATCAAAAGTCACTGCACATACATTATAACTTCTTAGAATCACATTACCTACTGTTCAAACATTTTCATTAAATTTATTATGAAAGTCTGTTGATCAACAAACTTGATGTTATCTTGACACTTCAACTCAATCAATGTGAAGTTTTCAATCGGTCCATAAACAAAACGATTATCTGATACCGCCTTCTTAGTTAACACAAAATTACCTAGCGCTTAATCGTCTCTGTCGTACTTATAAGAAATAATGACAAAGACGGAAAACTAAAATACGCTACTGAGCGATAGCGATTGGCAACTTGGCTAGGCACCCTGGGCTGTCAAGTCCTTTTCTTATGAACAAGGGTCATGATTTTTGGCGGACTTGTCGTCGAAAAGTGTCGCCGACATGTAGGATGTAAATAGGTAATTAATTATAATTGTCAGGATGTCACTAAGAGCGAGATTTCAATGAAATCATATGTCAATTGTTACGTTTAATTTATTAGTTATTACTGATACATTGCGTGCCGAATTAAATTGTATGAATTTTTTTTTTAATACTTTAACTAAATATGCTAATTTCAGTTCATTAAGACTTGTACTTTCATCCCTTAAAAGCAATGTCGTTATGAAAGACACACACTGTATATTTATTTCAGATCTTTGATCAATGACGTTTAAAGCAGTAACATTGCTACGTATATTCAGCGTTAAGTAATATCTGTAAATATAGTTCAGACCTTTAGTTTAAGGCCGTTCCTAGTCTCAATGCCCTTGAGGAATCGGCTGCCTCATCCCCCCGCACCCTTCATCGAAATTACGTTCGCGATTGTTACAGCGCCATCTCGTAATGTTCACTTGTATCACTAACCCAGGCGTGCAACCTCATAATTTTGGCGCAGTGGCACGCAACACTACTTATCGTGCAGGAGGTCTCGAGTTCGATTCCGGGAACTTGCACACTTTTTGTTATTTATTTTATTAAATTTTATTTATGTTTCGAATACAAAGCCTTTTTTCTTTTTACCTACATATTTCAGTTTATATATAATTGATTTTTATTTATGTTAACTTTCAGGGAATGTTCTTTGAGTCAATTACAATTAATTCTTCTAAGGGTCACTTGTACCACCCCCTTAACTCAAGGTTAGTGGGCTGTGAAATTTCATTTAAAAATGGTGGGTTAACCTTAGGCTAACCCTCCATTTTCGGTGGAGTAAGTGACCCTAAGAAACTAGTGTCTTATGTCTTTTTATCGAGTTACTAAAAAAAATCAATGAAGCTGACGCCATTTATAAATAGTATGATTTGGTCCGTGATTGAAAGGCGAATTTGTATACTTATTTATCGCAAAGAACAGACCTTCTACCATTACCATCAGTTTTGACGTTTTAGAAAGGTGCTTTTCTGTGAGTGAGTCACGTTTACCTATCTAATAACGTAAACACTCTTGGTAGTCTTGGTAAGGCTGGTTCTCCCGCGCGGATCTCTCCGAGCGGAGCAAATATGTATTGAATCAATGGCGCGTTTCAAACTGCGCCAGTCTGAAACGCGCCATTGGTTCAATACATATTTGCTCCGCGCGAGCGGTCCGCGTGACCTGCCTAAAGGTTCAGATTAAAAATAAAACACAGGTGAAGTAAGTAAGTATTCTTTATTGCACCTCAGACTACGAGTAACTAAGTAAGTAAATATTCTTTATCTACATCCATATCAGAAGTTCTCTATTATACAGGCTGTCCTATAAAAGACACGTCACTGTGACACTGGAGGTAGACCTGTGACCAATTTATCTTCGAGGTCTTTTCGAGTTTCTTATTTATCGCACTTGATGAAACTAGGGCTTGCAATTATCCGTCCAATTTCAAATTCGGATAATTCGAATATTAGATATGTATTTGAAAATCCGGATATCCGGATAAAACGGGTAAGTAGTAATATTTTATATAAATCGAGTTGATAACGTAAGTGTGTCGATTTTGTTTTAAAAGTAAACGTTTTTTAATGATTATCTTTTTGTCTTAAATAATATTCGAATTATTCGTTTTATCCGGATTTCAACTTACAAAAATTCCTGATTTTAAAATTGGTGGATATCCGGATTACAAGGCCTAGTTAAAATTAATATACAGGGTGAAATAAAAATGACTGACTTTTAGGGACATAATTAACAACTTTAATTGTGAAACCAATGCTCAAATCACGAAAAAAATTTGGTTGTTCCATTGAAATGGACTTTATAAATTATTTATGGGGAACCGGTGCTAGCGGTTAGGGCGTGCGACTATCAATCCGTAGGTCGCCGGTCTGTACCAATGAGTTTATCAAAAAACTTACGTACAGATTATCTTTTTTTTTTCAAAACTACTATTTATGTACATAGATTAAATCTAATTAATCTACTTAACCTAACCTATATCTAAGATTGGCCCTTATGGCATTGTACCGAGGATGCTGGCGGCATTTCTTCGCTGTATCGCAATACTGATGCGTTGTGCGAAGAAGTCGCCAGCTCTACGCCAAACGGTACAAAATCGTACTCTTTGCCGAGGCCCTTATATTTATTACGTTTTAAAAAATCGTCATTTTCAGCCGCAGCGGCTGCCTTAAACGTAGTTCGTTGAAGATGGGGCGGTGCCAGGGTGTCTACGCAAGTAGCATCCCATACCAACATCCGTCCCAAGCTCCAAGGAACCAAAGTCACACCATCAGGTCTCTTGCCATCATCTCTAATAATATCATTTGATATTTACCACTCGCTTTTTGGTGAAGGAAAACATCGTGAGGAAACCTGCATACACTTGCGAAGAAATTCAAAGGTGTATGTAGCCTAATCCCAATACCGGTCTAGTTTCCCCTCCGGGTTGGAAGGTCAGATGGCAGTCGCTTCTGTAAAAACTGGTACCACGTGGTTCCATGATGATGGAAATTATTTATGAGGATTTTTTTTTTGTTTTTTTTTTTTCAATAGCATCCAGAACCGACTGAGGATCTCGGATGGGCATGTTTCGAGGATGACGTGGATCTATTAATTCAGGCAGCATGCAACTCATGTAAAAGGAAGTTAATTTCTTTTCCATTTTATGTTTCCAAAAATCATCATCTCTTATTATTTCTTCTACTTTTAGCGGCTCATTTATGTTGGACCATACAGCAAAAACACATTTGTGTTTTTGTGTGATGTGTAGTTGCCCTTGGACCTGATAATACCAGTTATGGTTTTTGTTTAGCTCTATTTTGCCATTTTTACAAATTTTCCAAAATGTAACCTTTTTCCCTTCAATGGCTTTTTCAATGCCGATATCGTGGGCCGTTATCGGGCACTTAATCTCTATAATGGTGTCTTCACCGCTTAAACCGTCTGGTGTTGCCCCTAGGTAAGGTTGGTTTTTGTCTATAAACAGACCGCATGGCTCTATGACAATTCCGAGTTGTTGTGCTAATTGATTTAATGCTTCCTTCTCATTATCCCTCCCATGGCTTATAGATGTGACATATCCAATATCTGGTCTATACAGCAACTGTTTAACTGTATTTGCACAGCTTGTGTCGGGCCTCATTTTTATTATTTTTCCGAAGTTTGAGGCAGTCAGTAGCGACCTCCGAAGCTCCAACCACTCACCCGATTGGCTTTGTAATATTGTCCTCCTTTGTATTATATCCCTTTCTTCGTCTGTTTTTTGGAGATCATTCATATGAATTTCTTTGAGTTTTATATATTCATCTTCTGCCATATCGGGTTTGTGGCAATTTTCACCGTAGTCAATATCTTTGTTTTTATTTTCTTTTGGAAACAACTTTTTTTTGGGCTTACTATTTTTCTTATTTAACAAATTTTTTCTCATCCTGTATCGTTCCAATTTTTTTATCTTTCCCTGTGGACTCAATCCGTTATTTAATGATTTATACAAAGATGATATTGTCTTTCTTGTATTGAATCCCACTGCAGCAGCATAGCAACGCGTTTGATATGACGATTTTTTTGAGAAGTTTATCCTCTTTCCGCCCACAAATTTTGCTACGACGCTGTGAAAATTCTCGACAACATTGCTATCAACGTCGTAAAATAGGCTCCTGGAGTGACTCGCGACGCCTTGGACCAGCTTGCAGATGTCTTTCCACAAAATGGTGAAAAAAAACTCTTTCGGGATTTCCTGTTTATTATTTTTATCTTCTGTACGGTTACAAAAATATGTTTTGCACTTTGTGTGATCTCCAAAGGCATGCAAATGACTGCACATAATGTCTTCAAATAAACATTGGGTGTCGGATCCATTTTTGTGTTTTCGAATACTTTGTACAATTACACACCTTGTCGCTTTGCTGAGATTTGATGGTAGTAATTTTCTATCTTTTATCGGGTATTTTGTGTCTGTTCCTAACGCTTGCAACTTATTGCAGAAGTTACGCAAAATATGATTGCGACACTCTACTTTCTCCACCGAAATGCCGGGGTAGGGTCGCGTGTTCATGATTTTTGTATATGTGCTCGAATCGCCGTCTGATATAAGTCGCCCATATATGAGGCCATGTTGTTCGACAGAACTCTTGAACCCTTCCACTAAAATTTGGCTTTCCATGCCCGTGGAGCTGCCTGTGTAATTTTTGAAACAAACATGTTCCACTTTCTCATGTTCGTCTTTGTGTTCTGCCCGAGCACATGTTTGGCAGTATTTGTTTTTCACTCCTAAATATAAAATTTGGCCCGTATTTTTCCCAATAATTGCTGCTGCACCCGACGCTGCAGAGTAATTTTTTTTGAACGACCTTTTAGACCAGCAGCCATCTGCTATAACGTCTATTATGGGTAACCCATCCTTACTAATTCGGCCCTCTTCTATCGCAATTTCTTTCTCTTTATGTGCTGCTAAGGTCATCTTCTCTGTCGCAACTCGCTCCCAGTGCTTGCCGACTAATTCGTGATTTGCGTCGTATATGCGTTGAGACACTGATGGCAAATTTAGACAGGAAGTAAATTCTTCCAATTGTGATTTTCCACAACCAATGGCTACTGTGCCAGCTACTGCGCAGCAATTTAAGTTCACATAACTTTCATCACAACAATCGTTGTTTACGAAAAACTTTAGGTTACACATTTTGCAAATAAAAGTGAACTTTGATATAAGGCCATTTTGCTTCTCTGACTCTAGTTCGATATCTTTTGAACTACATCCCAGAGGTCCATGGCTGGCTATGTTCAAAATTTCCTTTACGAAGTAATTAATGTCTATAATCCGTCGACCCAATATTTGCTTTTTTGGGATTGATGTTTCTTGAGGCGATATTTCCAACTGTAACAGAAACGATTATTACTTACTTAGATTTAAACTTTCACGACGTTTACACACAAGTATTTAAAATTGCAAACGGGACTTAATCGTGTATTGCTATAATTTAACACTAACTTCCGATGGCATTGTCCCCGTGGTCTCGAGAACAGACTGGCTAAAGTTGAAATCAACATATAGATGTAGGTACGAGTTTTTCAAACTACCCACAATTGGTACTGTTTTGTGCATTAGGGATGTTAGTCCTCGGGTCGATACACAATTGTTGATGTCAACTTTACATAATATTTTTCTTACTACGTCAAAATTAAACAAAAACCTCAAAAAAGTACATTACAACACAAGTGCGAAAAACATTAAATTCGATACGAGTGGCGATATTTATAACACGACCGCTAGGGAGTGTTTTAAATCGACACGAGTTAGGAATTTCGTTTTTGCACTTGTTTCGTACGACGTTTTTTAGCACAGATGGCCCTCCGAAGAAAAATAAAAAAAACCCAAGAAACACATTAACTAATTGGTTTTAAACATAGTTTGACCTCTTAACCGATTAAATTACACCTACCTTAAGCTATTTCGAGTAAGAAACTATTGGAAAATAATTATATTTTTTTTGTGTGTGACATAAACTCACTTTTGAAAGAAAAGTTGTCTAAAAAAATTTAAGCGTTTTTTGGAATTAGGATTCAATACCAACAACACCCTTTCCGCTTCATGTGAGTGTTTCAGTACACCCTGTTTATTTATAATACTAGTATGAATACTCACTTCATGTTTATCCACTTCAATATTTTCATTTTGTGACGTCATTGTATAATCATTTTCCACAGTCTCTTCGAGGACGCTAAAAAGGATAAAAAGGATATTATTGAACCATTTTTAAGCTCTTAAGCTTTTAAGGGCTTGCAATCCGGATATTTGGATATTCGTTTTATCCGGATATCCGCCAAATTTTTAATTCGGTTTTTGTAACAACTCCACTCCGGATTTGGAAACATGTCGAAAGTAGATGTTATCTCATAATAAGCATCGGTGCAAAATAATTTTCTAGCTAGTGGAATTGATACCAAAAATTATCATTAAAAAAGTTGGTCATTAAAACACCTCAAAACTTGCTGCCACTTAAACTTTTCTACGTATTTTTTATTATATTATTTTTTTTTTAATGTGAAAATAATGAAATAAACTAAAAAATATAAGTACGAAATATCTGTTTTATCCGGATATTCTAATATCGAATATTCGATGTATCCGGATTTGAAATTGGACGGATAATTGCAAGCCCTAATTTCAACAAGTGCGATAAATATGTCACAACGTAAGCACACCAGGCGTTATAGGGTAAATAAGTTTCATGGATCCTAGTGCAAAGTAAAGCGACTCGACTTACCTGCCGTCAAATGCTTCTACGGCCGGTGCGCGTGCGGTATCATAACTGCTCACAGGCATTTCAACGTCATCTTCATGTTGGTCATTACTGCAAATGCAATATCTAGTTTAGTAACAACATAACACAATAATATTATGTGTATAAGGCAAAGTAGACAAATTCCAAAACTAACTTTTCAACACAATTGCTCATAACAAGGATATTAATAAACTGTTTTTCAGCTCATAGTAATGAAATTATACACGCGTGGCATTCTATCACATTTCCGCACTTGTGCTATAATGTTGTATGCGAATTCATTATACACGAGGACTTTTACTAATTGCCGCCTCGTGTGTAATGAATGACCGACTTAGCATCATAATGTACTATTTCATCACACTTGCTGTCTAAGCGCGCCATTGCTTGCACGCGTAGCGGGAGTAATAGAAAAGTGAAATTCCCTAGGGAGTAATAGAAATTTCAGTACGTCATTTAATAATATTATGCCTTAAAACTTATTTTTTGGTTGGCAAGTGTGATGAAAAACATTGTATGCATCACGGTCGGTAAGATAACTACTAACTCGAGTTATAAAAGCAATAATAATAATAATAAGTAAATATGGCGCTATTTTACCGTGCTTATTAGGTAATGAATGTAATGTAATAAGCTCATTACGCAACTATGTCAAAAATTGAAATGGCCATAATGTACCTACTGTAAAACGTAGTAAGATGCATGTCCGAATAAGTAATTCAAAACTCGTGTCGATATAAAACACTACGTTCGTGTTTCAATTTTATCGTCACTTGTTTCGAATTTCTTATTGCTTCTTATTACTTGTATCGTTATGTACTCATTATATACCCGATAGTAGATTTAACTTACAGATAAAAAAACTTACCATATAATATTAGTATTACTGTCATTCTGTGAAAAATCCAGTACTGGTGATAGGCCCCTTTCAAGATTTGCAAGACGCTTGGCTTCTCTCCTAAAAATAAAAAGACAAATAATAATACATACATATAAAATGTACAAACTCATGCAATAGGTAAGTATGTAGGTACATTCGTGCACATAGGTGAACTAAGAACAAAATACCTCTCCTTTCACCATAATTTGGGCTCAAGCGCTCGTGTCATTGACCTGGACTGAGAGCATGGTCGCACAATAAACGATAAAACATCGGGCCGTCCCTATCGCACATTATTGCGATAAGAACGGCCTGATGATTTATCATTTATTGCGCGACCATGCTTGCCTACTTACTCTCGATCTCTGTTGGCTGCAACACTGACTGACTGTATGACACCGCTACTGAAGAGTGATAGAGAGAGATAGAGCGTAAGCGTTTGCGACATTGTGAAAGCAAAAACATTTGTTACTCGTATTGTCTTTCTCAATTACGGTGGCACGTCCTTGTCGTCTATACGCATCATAAATTAGTACTTGTACCACATTTCTTATATCGCGTATTAGACAAAAAAAACGGACATGCAATAAAAAATATGAAAATACCTAGGAAGGTACATTATGGAGAATGGCATGGCTCTAATTTCCAGTAATGTAAATATTCCGGCACCTAAGTGTCAGCAACAGTGCCGGATTATTGAGATTGTACTGTACGTACCTACACATGCAGCCCATCCAGGTCAACAACCCGAGCGCGCAAGCGCCGATGCCGCGCCGAGCGTAGGTATTAGGTACAAAACGCGCTCGAAAACTCGGAAGTTCGGAACCGCGGGCTCGCATAGGCATTTTAGGTTATGTGAATTTTATAGAGTTGCTACATTAGATGGCAACTTTTTGCTACATAAGCTACTTTTTTTGGCTGATAATGTACGTTTGTAATGGATTACTACAAATATTAACATAAAGAAAATTGAATAACAATGAATTTACTATATAATACAAGAAAATCAGAATATATATAGAAAATAAACGATACCGCATTCTTACGAATAAAAAAAAAACATAAAGCTATTCACTTTTCACAGGACTCGATCCAGGGACCTAACGCTTAGAAAGCTTAGGTAGTAACCGCAACGCCAAACTACTTTTACGATAACTTGACGAAATGTGGTAATATATTTGTATGCAGAGATATTTTGTTCCGGTACTAGAGTGCCGAAAAGGAAATATCACATATACATTCTTGTTATAACCAGACTATAATGTACTTACATGTTGTTCATCTTCTCTATTTTGAGATTCAGTCTTTTTTTGCTATTCTTTATTCTCCCCATTGTTGATTGAACTTTTGTTGGCACGCAGAAACACAAATAAACAAATAATTGTCTTCACCGCACTTAAGTAGGTATATTAAATAACAAATTAGCGTCTTTGTCGCGTTTATAAACTAAATAACGAATGAGTAAGCGTTCTTTTCGCACTTATAAAATAAATAACAAATAAGCGTTCATTTCGCACCTACAAACTAAATAACAGATTTGCGTCCATTTCGCACTTGTAATGTAACTACAAAATAGCTACAAAAAAACAACAATAACAGCATTGGTTTAAAGTGTCCATATCACATTAAAATTAGTATTTAAAACACCAAACACCAAGTGCACAGATCCTGCGCGCGCGGCTGGAAATTTGACACGCGTCCTGCGTCGAGCGCTGGCGAACCCGTACTGAGATCCCGCCTCCCGTCGCCCGCGCAGGGCCCCTCAAAATATTTACGAGGCGACAATCGGTTATTTCGTTCTTATACATGTATTTATATTTTTTAAGTTAAAATCTATCTTGGAGTAATAGACTGGTCAATGAGCAACCGATATATATAGGTTTCGTGTTAATAAACGGTAAAGATATCTTCTAATTTCGAAATATTACGGTATGGCATGCCCTCATAAAAAAAATGATAAAAAAAATAATATTGAATATTTTCTAGTCTTGGCTCTTGGACATAGAAACAAAGAATCATTTAACCGATCTGCATTCAAAACATATCTGTACTGTTTGTATAAACGCGGTAATATCAATTCAAAAATTGGCAAAAACCGTCAAATTTTGTATAGAGCCCCTTAAGGTAGTTTTATAAGATTTATTGTAGTTTTTTTTATTTTATGTAGTTTTTTTTTAATGCAATTAGATGTAATTTTATATTATTGTTTAAGTTTTGTAAAGCTACGTAAAAATTATTTAACGCTGAATGACGTTTAAATAGGTTGACATCCTGTGCGGAACAAGAATATCAAAAAACATGGCGCAATATAAGATGTCCGGTTGATGATAATATCGTATGTATACTGCATATTTACTTTAGGTTACAAATTTTGCCGAAACTTGTGCTAAATACCGTAAAAATTAAGTGTAATATCTGCATATTGAAGTCTTATAAATTTAAGTAATAACTAACCCTGAACAATCAAAAGGAAAATAAGGTGTATATAAAAATGCTCAAAAATATGTCCCAAAGCACTTTAATTCTGAGTAATAAGAACGTCATTACATATTTACAAATTGATTTTTTCGATACATATTATTACACTTGCCTGTAAGTACATACATCCTTTATTTTATTTTATTTAAAAAGGACACTAAACAGGCAACATTCAATATATCACAATATAAACGAAATGAATTGAAATGAAATGAAAAATGTTTACTAGATGCTAAAACAGAAACAAAAAGAAAACTTAATCGATATTGAAGCTTGAAAGTACAAAGCATCAAAATGGATACCACTCAGCATTATGCCGATAACTAAAGAGTTAGGGCGCTGGTTTTCAGGGCCAAATATTATATATGAATTAACACTAATATCTATAAAATATAATGCACAGCAAGATTTACTACAAACTATACGTAAATTACCTTTAGATTTATTAATTAACCTTTATGTTTACCACCTCTGACTAAGCCGAATTTCGGTGGTTTCGTAGTGGTGGTAACCGTGGTGGTGCTGGTGGTGGTCTGTTCTGGGCAGATGCCGAACCAGAACACAGTCCAGAGCCGTTTGATGCCCTCGTGCCACTTGGTGGTCACGATGTCTGCCCTTGCGAGCATTTTCCTGGTCTTATTGTAGGTGTACTGAAGAACTGTGTTGGTTCTGTTTGCGGGCCCCTTCCAGAAGTCGTACCATGGCGTTTCTGCCTGGGATAAGGTGGTATTTGTGCATTTGGGTCAAACTTAAAATCATGTTATGAGTCTTTCCGGTGGACATTTTAAAAGTTAAGGGCTATGAGAGTTAATTTTCTTATTAAACCCTTATTGTCATTTAAAGTCACTCCTTTGCTATTAAATTGTGTGATAAAAATCACGACTACACTCCTGCCAGTTGCTTACTATTGGCCAAAGGAAAGAGGGGCTCTACAGTTCAGCTGAACACGCACTTTTTCTTTCCTGTGGTCGATAGTTAACAGCCTGTGGGCAGGTAGTAATGATTTTTATCATACAACACAATTAAAAAGGAGTACGTCTTAATGAACATAAAGCTTTCATTAGAAAATCAAGCTTTATAGTCCTTAACTTTTAGATTGTCCACCGGAAAGACTCCGAACATGGGTTTGCGTTTGACCCATTTCTCAAAAAAATTGTACATTTGGATCACGTCTTTTTGAAAATTGGTAGGCTGGTAGAGTCAATGATGCTGAACAAGATCCACCACATTTCCCAATATGTCCCAAAATGTCTGTATGAAACATTCTTTTTTAGGGTTCCAAAATTGAAATAACATAACCCTTATAGTATCGCTATGTCCGTCTGTCCGTCTGTCCGCAGCATAGCTCAGTGGCCGTTAATACTAGTAATCTACAATTTGGTACAGGTATACATATTAATCATGCCAAGAAAGTGGTACAAGAAAAACTAGAAAAAATTTTTTTTTATTTGCTGTAATGCTACATTGTGTGTGGGGTATCATTGAATAGATCTCTTAAAACAAGAATATGGGTCTTAAAATATTTTTTTTTTCTAAAGTCAATATTTTCGGAGATAATCGCTCCAGAAGAAAAAAATGTGTCCAGCCCCTCAAATTTTTGATCCTTGAGTCCAAAAAATATGAAAAAATCATGAATAGTAGTGGCTTACAGAATACTTTAAAATAAAACTATTTTGAACATAATCGGTCCAGCCATTTTTTGAATAACTACGGAACCCTATACTGAGCGTGGCCCGACTTGCTCCTGGCCAGTTATTTGTTACCAAAAATGTATAGGAAAATAGGAATCTGGTAATAAAAAACGAAACTTCCATACAAACTTCCTGGGGCAATTTGGGGAAATGAGGTGGATCTTGCTCAGCATCATTGACTCTACCAAGTCTACCTATTTTAATTAATATCGAAGATATTATCCAAATTTACAAATTTTTTGGGAATTGCTCAGTTATTATAGCACAAATGACATAGATAAGGGCTTTATCTTGTTATTTTTATTATATTTGCCAGCCTCCGTAGCCTAGTTGGTAGTGACCCTGCCTACGAAGCTGGAGGTTGCGGGTGCAAAACCCGGCGAGGGCATTTTTTATGTATTTATTGATCACAAATATTTGTTACTAGGCCGTGGCTGTCTATGTACATAAGTATCTATATGTATATATCTATTATATATTATATATATCGTCGTTTGGTATCCAGATCAAAAGCCTAAGGGTGCGGCTCCACTGAGGTGGAGAAAAGCGGAGATGTGCAAAATTGGCCAATGAGACCGCGTGACAGTGATTCGAATTTTGAATTTGAAGAATGTAATTGGTCAATTTTGCACATCTCCGGTCCTCTCCGCCTCAGTGGAGCCGCACCCTTAAGGCCGTTGTGTAAGATGTCCCAAGATATATATTATTTTATTTACTACATAATTTGGGCAACAGTACTTCGCCGCGAGATAGATTATCCGTCTCTCTTTTATAAATATAGTAAGTAAAAGACGGAAAGTCTATATCGCGTTGACATACTTGCACTTATCTTGTACTCAGCCAAGATGAAAAGGAGACGAAAGTATAAAATAAGAACTCACGTTTGCTAGGTAGACTGATATTATGATTACAAATATGTTTAAACGCATGACTTGATCAATTCATCTCTGAACTTGTTCTACATTCAATTCCTGTCCTGATTTCCAAAGCATCTAGTTCAGGTCACGAATCCTAGAACAGAGAAAATCATCATCATCTTATCAGCCGAAAGACGTCCACTGCTGAACATAGACCTCCCGCAAGGATTGCCACAATGACCGCTCCTGTGCCACCCGCATCCAGCGGACTCCTGCGACATTCACCAGGTCCAGTCCAGACAAAATATAGTGAAATATTATTTACTTGTACAGAGTGTTACCATGCCCAGGGCTTTTACAAAAATGGGTAATGATATGCATTACTAGCAATCGTTTTCAAGTATTAACATTTGATAAATATTTAAATTGACCGTACAGTTAAGTTTATTTCCTCAGAACGATCAATGTAACGCGTGTACTGCTTAGTTGTCAAACGTTGCGTCTGCGATCTGTCATTGTCAAGTGTCAATTAACAATTAATTTTAAAGTACATTGCTTTGCTTCTCAATTCACTTTTGTTAGAAAGTTAATTACTTAATATTTTCTTCGGTTACCGCGAGGATTACTCATGAAATAAAAGTATGAAAACAGATAAACTCGCGTATATTAATTAACTTTAACTTCATTCCGACGTTTCGAACACTTAACAAGTTTACAGGGTTCGTGGTCTGCGGGTGACTGGTCGTCGTTTTCCTAGTTTTATTTCATAAGTAAATTACATTTAAAATCAGAATTTTGAATCAAATAATACTCACAATTTGGCTAAAAATCTGCATCGCATTCCTCGGTTTCAATAACAGCCTGTATCATGGCAGCACACTATTTTTCGGATGATGGGATCGGAAAGTGCTGTAGTTGACACCACGGTGGTTCTAGCTGAAAAACAACGTTAAAATGTCTCACCCTAGGATGACAGTTTTAGCATTTTGCGGACGCCGGGACCATTTGGGTGAAGACACATTTATCTTCATGCGTACGCATTTTGTCTATAGAAAATGTCAGTTTAGTATGGGACCGCGTCCAGCTTTCCGCACGCGTAATTTTATTAGACAAAATGCGTACGCATGCTGATATATGTGTCTTCACATTTGCCAGTTCATTTAGTCGTAAGTCGATTTGTTTTTAGAATAATCCTTAGAATCTTAGAATACTCGTAGTTCATCCCATGGGTCAATTACAAAATGTACATAGTTAAGGCTTTTGACAAAACAAAAATCACGATCGCATCAATAGGCATGATGACTGGCAAGTCAAATCAGCATCTTTTTTCGAACTGTCAAAACGATCACATGGAATTTTATATGAAATACACAAAAGTGACGTCACGTTTGAATACTGCCAAATTACCTACTCTTTTAAGTTCTTTTCAATTTATTAAGTAGAAAACCTGTACAAAAATTATTGCAATCTACATCTTAGTAATAATTTCGTGTATTATGTCGTGCATAATGTTTAATAATTTATTTTAACTACAGTCATCATCCCTATTGTGTTATGAAAGTTAGTCATTCTAATTTTAGAGTGTACTCTGTCCAGCAACTTTTGGCAGTAGAAAACGAGTCAAATTTAATAAATGTGCGTATTGTTGATCGCTCATAGAAAATTTGATTATGTCGCCTTTCTTCACTGCCAAAAGTTACACAAAATTTAACTTCGTAATCCCACAATGTCGTAACAGATGTGCTTACCATAGAAAAAATCTACTGCGAAAGACTCTGGTTGTCACGGGATTCGAACCCGCTTCCTCTGGATTGCCGGTCCAACGTGCTTTCAATTACACCAGACGACCTTCCGTGAATCACAGCGAATTTAGTCAATGGTATTGTGAAGCGAAATTTGTACTTAATGTTTCGAAGGTACTACAACGTTAAGCCACCCAAAGACGTGTGTCTACCACAATCGTCCGCAAACTCGACAACTCTCCGTTGCTTTGAATTTGCTATAGAGGGCGCCGTAATCAATTCATGATTACAAAACATCAATTTGTTTTATAATTAAACAAATTGTTGTTGGTATTACTTTTTTACAATGCGGATAATCCCACAATGTCGGAACAAAATAAATGTGCTTCCTAACACAAAAATATGACGTTATGTTGTAATATATTTCGACCCCATCGACCATTTGTTCTGCGTGCAATGTGGCCTGCCCATTGCCACTTCAGCTTGCTAATCCGGAGGGCTATGTCAGTAACTTTAGTTCGCCTACGAATATCCTCATTTCCAATTCGATCACGCAGAGAAACTCCGAGCATAGCCCTCTCCATAGCTCGGATGCATGTCGCATCTAACCGGTGCATATGGAGGTACCTCTGTACCTCTGGAGTCCTATGTTAAGCAGTGGACGTCTTATGGCTGAGATGATGATGATGATGAATATATTTTGTCATTAAAGGTCTTTCAATATGTACAATTGTTTGCAATCGCCCCCAGTGCCTGTACCTACTTACTTTTGTTGTTTTTTTCTTGTCGTTCTTTCAATAAATATTTGTTCTTTCTTCCTTTCTTTCTTTCTTACTAATTTACTCTAATCGTACACTCTCACTTCACACAACACTAGAACCCGTTCTACGCTCAAATGCTTGTTTTATCATTACCCATTCCTATTTATCTGTTAAAAGGAAAATATAACAAAGGTTTTATGCAGAACAATGATTTTTGTTTCTTTAGAAACAAAGAATATGAATTTGTCATGTCATGTTAATAGATAACTGTTTACAAACATTGAGAGGCCGCTGATCGAATGATAGCTTATGTTTTAAATAATTTCATCAGAGTTGAGGTGATATACACACATCTAGATAAAGTAGGTTATTGCAAACAATGTAGTGAATTTAATGTCACTATCGTCAAAATATTGAAGCAAATCCTTTAAACAAACTTTTTGGTCAAACTTCCAGTTGCAATTTTTGCTATCAGGACGAAAAAACACTAACATCAAGGTTCCCTTTGAATTCCCTCTCAAGTCACTTAGAAACTTAGGCAAATTATCTAAATGTATGATGTGTTTCAGTTGCCCGTCTGTTACTGAGTCATCTTTAGTCAGCTTAACTATTACACGAAGACTCGTAATATATTTAAAATAAATAATTTGGACCATGGGCAGATTTGTATGGAGAGTGGACCAAAAACCAACAGAGCTGAAAGTGGTGTCATTAAATAGGTATTTACATTTATTTCATTTCATTATATGGGCACTATGTTCAATTCCATTGCAAAACGGAGATATTTGTATTTGAGTCAGAGTAAATACTATGATGATTGGTGTGTGGACAACGGTGATTTACTTAGAGAGTACCTGCAGAACGCCTTACTCATATAAAAGTATCCAATGGAATTCAACTTTGCACCTATAGAATGAAATAACGTACATAAGCAGACCTTTTTAATGACACTACTCCCAGCTCTGTTGGTTTTTGGTCCATTTTGACGCATAGTCCTTTCTTGGTACATTTTACACCAATCGACCTAGTGCCACGGTAAGGTCAATTAAGGCTTGTGATGTGGACAACAAGCAAGCATAAATACGAGTATATACCTAACAGATAGATACATACGAGTAAGATACTTAACTACACAGATAGACAGTTTCGATCAAAGAATAGGCCTAAATATTTGTGATGAATAAAATATAGGTATACAAATAATGCCCTCGCTGGGATTTGAACCCGCAACCTCCAGCTCCGTAGACAGGGTCACTACCGGGCTCCAGGGGCTATTGAACACGATTAAATTATTAATACCATTCTCATGAAATAAAACTATTAAAAAAATAAATCGCGAGACGTCTGGTTGATGTAACTAAAGACCAAAGAGCTGCCGAGTATTGCGATACAACGAGGAAATGCCGCCAGCATCCTCGGTACAATGCCACAAGGGCCAATCTTAGATGTAGGTTAGGAGGAAGTAGATTTAATCTATGTACATAAATTGTAGTTTTGAAAATAAATATATATTAAAAAAATTTAAAAATGAAGAAAATATGTTTATTGTTTAATACCATTCTGTATATCGTAGCAGATAATTTAATTTCAATGTTATGACGCATTTAAATTGATTCGAGTGTATTCTGGAATGTTGATTAATATTAAAAATTCAACAGCATTCGCAGCTAGTTAGGTTATGGTTACGTCGCATTAGGGTGACCATAGGCGTGAGGCAACTAGGACACATTGCGTTGTATCTATGTATTATATATATCGTCGCCTGGTACAACACAAGCCTTAATTGAGCTTACTGTGGGACTAGGTCGATTTGTGTAAGATGTACCAAGATATTTATTTATATTTATTTATTTATTGCCGTGCCGATAGATCTAAACTATAGGTTTGTCATAAGAGCTTTAAGTTTATTTAAGTTATTTATTATATTGTTCCACGTATATCTCATCTCCTTTCGTCTCAAGACTAAAGTCATTAGTATACAGTGTGTTAACTTCATGCAGGCTTATATTGAAACCGTGGTTTGAGATGCAGATTTTTAACCAAGCCGATAACAGATAGTTGGTTAAAAATTCAAATTTGAAACGTAATTAATTTTCTATTAAAACTTAAATGAAAAGCAATGTACTTCAAAATGACTCGTTAAGGTGCGGCTCCACTGAGGCGGAGAGGAGCGGAGATGTGCAAAATTGGCCAATGAGACCGCATCACAGTGTTTCGAATTTTGAATTTGAAGAATGTCAATTTTGCACATCTCCGCTCCTCTCCGCCTCAGTGGAGCCGCACCCTTAACTAGCGGTTGACAATGATGAAAGTCAGCAGCTACTTGTATCGTTTGACAACTAAGCAGGAGACGTGTCACATTGAGCGTTCGACGGAAATAAAACATGTACATTTAATTTAAATATTTGTCACCTATATTAAATATATAACATACTTGAAAACGATTGGCAGTAACATGTTTTATTACCCATTTTCGTAAAAGCCTGAGTCATGGTAACACACTGTATATCAAAGCGTTAAAATACATAACATAAATAATTTGAACCTTTCGCTAATTCATCAACAATCCGTCAATACACCGAACAGCTCTAAAACTCATTCGCATAATTCATTCATTCCGAAATATCTCGCTCTTTTTAATACGAGGCCATTCGGTGTCGATTATTAAAAGGCAACCGAAGGCTGTTCGCAAAGCTTAGTTCTTCATGTATTTCGGGGCCCACTTAACACTTTCAGTGTGGCTATTAAGTTAGCTCGTAATTAACCATACCCTACTTGTACAGGTCATATTTATGATGGTCCCGTTTTATCTATTTATCGTGCTACGCGTGCTTTCGCACTTGCACACTTGTTAGAACGTGACGGCAACGCCGACAAACGATTAGACGCGGTACCATCATAAGCCTATTGTTCAGCACTAAATGGGTTAAACACCACATCATCAGCTTTTTAGTTCTCTGCTGGACATAGGCCTCTCCTAATTACGTTTACATATGAACCCATTAGGAAGTAAATGCCCATAATTACCACGCCGGGCAAGTGGGTTGGCGATCGCAGTAGTATGTCCACTACGATGACGCTGCTGCCCATCATCCCTTCCCAAATATCGAAATTATATAATTTTGATAGCATTTGATCTCATTTTCAACGTCGTCGTGTAGGATAGGTAATTAGGTATCTATTTTCTTAATTTGTTACCCATAATCCTGGTAGAATCTTAATAATCTCTACTCTATGATCTATTAAATGTAATTCAGTTTAGGTTTGGCTTGTCAGGATTTGGCTGTTATTCATTGGAAATAAGTTTTTTCTTTTACAAAATTATCCCCAGACTTTTTTTGGATTTGGAACCTTTAATATGATTTCTTCTCAGAATCGCGAACTCTTTCCATCGTCATAAGAAAAAATGTTGTCCCAAGATTTTTTCCATTCCTTTAACATTTTTTCATATATTTTGTATTTCAGTAAGGGAATAGAGGATTCGAAAAATGTATGTAAAATTTGCTCCTATTCTGATCGAAAGAGCGCATATAAAAAATACCTATGTTACAAAAAAATATTGGGGAAGACAACTTTGAAAATATGGTCACTCACGATTCAGATTAGGTCCTAAACTATATCGCATTAGTAAATTGTGGTAACCCTCCTGGGTGGATAAGACAAAACTAAATCTTGCAGAAAGCCTATCGAGAAAGAATACAATGCTTGATGAACAGAAATACGGGGAAAATGAAGTGTCGACAGATTGATCGCTTTTATCAGCTAATAGCTGCCGATCGACGATGATATTGCTTCATTTGTCGGGCTTTAACGCGGCATTGCATGTTCTTCGAAATTAAAAAAGCTTGTTCCTTAGTCGTGCTTGTTATTTATACAAGGTGGCCAAAAAGTACAAACTTTAATGTTTACTGTGAAGTTTTGAGATGTAGAATAGTCCTCCAACAAGTATGCTTAGCACATGATTGGTATGTCAGTATGTCGCCGTGAGATAGATTTTTCCATCTTTTACCAACTATATGAATAAAAGAGAGAAAGATAGACTATCTCGCGGCGACATATTGTCGCTCTAATGCTGTGCTAAGCCTAAAGATTTTTAGAAGATTCAGAGGGATTGACACAATTTTTTAACACTTAAAATAGAACTAGGTACTAATCTTATGCCAAATGGGGAAATTCAAAATCTGGTGGATCTTGCTGAGTATCATTGCCTCTATCAGAATACCAATTTTTATCAATGTCGTAGACGTGATCCAAATGTATTAACTTTTTGAGAAATGCTCGGCTATGAGATTTCTTTTTCTTTGGCCATCTATCAGACATAAATAGAATCGCTTTCTATCCAGACCGAGAACCTTTATTTGAGCTTACTGTGTGACTGTTGATTTGAGTAAAATGATAATTAATTAATTTAATCTTTATATAAATAAATAAATAAATAAATAAATAAATATCTTGGGACATCTTACACAAATCAACCTAGTCCCACGGTAAGCTCAATTAAGGCTTGTGTTGTGGGTACCAGGCGACGATATATATAATAGATAGATACGTATAGATACTTAGATACATACACAGCCATGACCAAGGAACAAACATTTGTGATAAATAAATACACAAAGAATGCCCTCGCCGGGATTCGAACCCGGAACCTCCAGCTTCGTAGGCAGGGTCACTACCAACTAGGCTACAGAGGCTGACTGTTTATATAGTCCTATATATCTACCCACAAGATGGACAGACGACCTTATGAAGGGCGCCGGGACACGCTGGATACAGGTCGCATCTAACCGTCTTATCGCTGAGATAATGATGAATCTTTATATTTCTTTATTTTTTTTCAAGGGTTTTCCCTCCCAATATGATTTTCGTTTAGAATCGCGTGCTCTTTCGATCCTTCTAGGAGAAAATATTAGTCCTTACATTTTTTTCCATTCCGTTACAATTTTTTCATACATTTTGTATGGCGATAATGGAAAGTTCGAAAAATGTATGTAAAATTAGGGAGCACATTTTTCTCCTATTAGGATCGGAAAATCTCACGATTCTGAGTAGTAACCATATAAAAATAACTATGATACAAAAAGTGTAGTGATGATGCCGTGTGGTGACGGCAGTAAGAATACATTTGTCACCACCCCAAATCCTCCTGCGGGTGTCGTAAGAGTCGACTAAGGGATTGAAGCGTCATCATAGTGGATACATTACTGCGATCGCCAATCCGCTTGCCCAGCGTGGCGATTATGGGCATTTACCTCCTAATGCGTCTATACGCATAGTTAAAGGAGAGGCCTTCGTCCAGCAGTGGACTAACATGGCCTGATGATGACAAAAAGTGTGGGCGACAACATTGAAAAAAATGGCCCGTTTCGCAATTCTAAAGCAGCCTGGTCACCCGAATGTAAACTCCACTAAGCGTTGATGTTTTCATATTCATGCCCGTTCCCTTGTTCAACCGAAACACGTTCTGCAATTCGTTTGCGATGAAAAATATGCGTCGGCGTCGGTCTGAGACGTTTTTTCATTTTAACAGGTTCATACATCGCAATGCCTTTAATTTGAGGGACTATTTTGAATTACAAGCAGAATGCATATTTTATTATGCAGAGGTTTTTTGAGTGCTTATAATGGTAGACGGTTGCTTGCATAAATATCCACTTTATTGAATAAATAGTAAACAAAAGTATGGTCAATTGAGAGAAAAGAGTGCTCATTAGGTATACTTGCATAATTAGATAAACACTAAAGTGAATAGGAAATACGTAAATCAGAAAAATAATAGCTTAAAATGTCTTCAAAACGAAGTTATAATATCATCATCATCATATCAGCCGAAAGACGTCCACTGCTGAACATAGGCCTCCCTCAAAGATCGCCACAATGACCGATCCTGTGTCACCCGCATCCAGCGGACTCCTGCGACCTTCACCAGGTTATCAGGATGCTTAGCCAAGTTGCCAATCGCTAGCGCTTAGTAGCGTATCGTAGTTTTTCCTCTGTGTCACTCTTTTATATTAGTGCGACAAAGACAGTTAGCTGCATTTCGTTTACGATTGACGATTAAGCACTAGCGATTGGCAACTTGGCTAAACACCCAGTCCACCTTGTGGGGGTCTAACGTAATATATAATGTTATATTTTGTCAGCAAATTCTCACAGTTCTCAACAAACTTATTTAATACGTTTCGATGATATTTATGTCTTAGTTATGTATCAGTGAGCATTTTTATGATCTATTATATAATTATGCATATTATTACGTATTTTCGTAAGCCACGCGCATGGAAAACCAGCAACATTTGTTTACTTTTTTTGTTTTCTACTGACAAATGGTACCTATGTTTTATTATTTTGTATCTCGTTTGTTTCGTTTGATCCGTCTTTTGATAGACTTACGTGGGGATATGGATCCTACATGTGGAGTCGACTTGCACGGACTAAACCCCTGGGGTGTTCCACCGCTCGCCCTATGTGCGGGGCTTCGGGAACCCTGCTGCACACCTCCGAGAAACTGTGTTGTGCACCTGCTGCAACCCATTCACGGGTACAACAATAAATACCCGTGAACCGGTCGCAGCAGGGGTATAGAGGCTATAGAAAATGAAATGGACATGAGTGATTGGCTATGGTGAGGAAGATTGTCTTGGGAGATCCAGACACCTGCCATAACAATATGATTATATGATATCGAGGCAGACTTGTGACAGTCACTGCACCAACTCGCAACTTACGCAAATTTGCACTTCCACCATTGAAGCATAATAGCACTGACGACTCCTCTCTGAACGCCCATTAAGGCAAGCCAGAGCTGAGAGTCCTACGGGTCCCCTTGGGGTTCCACTCCGACCCACGAAGACACGCTGGAGGCGGGGACCCTGACCGATTCTCGGCAGTACTCTGGTCTACGGGGTCGTTTCTCCCCATAGAACAAAGTTTTGTGTTTCTCCCCAACAGCCCGCCAGAAGCTGCCCTGCGGACACATTATTATTATTTCCTTTATTTAAATGTTACATTAGGATTGTGAATAATAGATCATGCACTAATCTACAGAACAATAGTTATTTATTATACAAGGGGGCAAAGTCTGTCGTGCCAATATTGAGACCTGAGTTAGGGAAAGATTCCAGAATTGATCCACAAGCGTAGCGAGCAAAACCTGAAATCTTGAGCATTGTCTTGAAGGTCTCAAGGCACGAGAGTTGAACAAACTTTGCCGCCAAGTGTAATACAACTTTTTTCCGCTCATTATCGCTAGGAAATAAATATTATTATATATCTCTCCCAAATGTAAAGAAACTTAAATAAACCATTTAAAACTCAATGTCGAAACGTTTCTTAGAGTAGAGTTACTCCTGGTACTTAAATATAGCCAATGGCTTACAAAGTCACCAATGAGAATAGACCAATTTAACATGTTAAGCTCCGATTGCGCATGTTTACTACCGTTGTATAGATCTACTTATACTAGAAAGTCGTGGGCCATAGGAATTAGAGCAAAGTCAAGTTACTTTATTCACATGCTGATAAAAAACGTTTTTACCCGCTCGTATTAAATGATAAATGAGCGCTTTACGACCTAGTTAGGGGAAATAGTACATTACGACACAAGTGCGAAAAATATGAAACGAGTGGCGATGTTTTAAAACACGACCGATAGGGAGTGTTTTAAATCGACACGAGTTACGAATTTCGTTTTTGCACGTGTTTCGTACGACGTTTTTTAATGCAGATGGCCCTCCGAAGTTTTGGACCTGACGTAAAATGACACACTTCTCGCACTAGAGCCTAAAAAAGGCACCATCTCTACTAAAAAGTTTATTTCTAATTACTTTAGTCAACGAGAAAAATAAATAATGTATCATCTCCATTCATTTTGATTTAGTAGTAAGCCCCAATTCATTCTGTTGGTTAAATATTTACAAACAGCTATTAAATAACGCAACGATTCTTCTAACAATCGACATTATTTCTTTATGTGTCAGAAAACAAAAGCCATTCTTGGGAAAAGGGTTTTTTGAATGTAACAATGAGTTTTGTTTCAAATTTTTAAATGCAGATATATAGGGAAGGCTGATAAAATAAATTTTCAATAGTGTGTGATACCTCGACCAAGCGTGTGTAGTGTATTTATAATATACAAATATAGAAGTGTGAAAGATGTGTTGTATAGAAGTGTACAAGTAATATAATCTTAAATGGTAATGTAGTGTAATAACATGGAATTATAAATAATTTAATCAAAGAAAGACTGAAGTATTCCTAAAATGTTAAAATACTGTCATTGTCCTGTGGTTAAGCGCAAAAATGAAATTGATTTTGATACTGCTTTTAGTGGGTTACCTAGTAAATGTAAGTTTTTTTATGTTTATTTACAAGTTAATTTATATTTGAGTTCATATAATTGGCTCCTGGATTTACTTAATTGTCTATTGTTTACGCCACATCTGGATCTCCAAAAAAAAAGGATATATATGCAGTAGAAAATAAAATAATTTGTTATTGGGGAGGGAAACTGAATTTATTCATAAATAAGGGGTGTAACAAATAATACCAAATAAATTAAAAATTTATTAATTAAATTAAATTCGTCATAGCTTTTATTTGAATTTTAGACTATGTTTTATTTTATTTTTTATTAATAATGTGATCGCCAATCCGCTTGCCCAGCGTGGCGATTACGGGCATTTACCTCCTAATGCGTCTATACGCATAGTTAATAGGAGAGGCCTACGTCCAGCAGTGGACTATCATAGGCTGATGATGTGATGATGTGATGTGAATAATGTGAAACATTAAACTAACACGTGCCACTTATTTCACTTATGAAAATATTTTATACATATACCACGTGATATATATCACACAATTATTGTACAAGTTTCAAGCCCTATTCAAAATAAACAAACCAAAGCAAATCTTTACTCTTCATTACGCGATTACTCGTAAATAAATAAGCATTCCTGGATGCTTTGCCAATCACTAGCGTTTAGTAGCGTAGGTACCGCAGTTTTCCCTCTCTGTCACTCTTTCATATTAGTGCGACAGAGCCAGTTAGCTGCCTTTCGTTTACGATTGACGACTAAGCGTTAGCGATTGGCAACTTGTCTAAGCACCCTGGAGAAGAGACTGTCCATCGCAATTCAGCGCGGTAACGCTGCGAGCATGATGACCCTTGCATCCGGAACCAATCAGGGCGGTTTAGATCGGTAGCTTCTTTTAAGGGTTTTATTAGGTTCAATTTTATTTCAATTCATTTTTTAAATTATAAATATTAGATGTCACATACGAAAGAAAAACGACCTAGATCACCTCTAACGTCCGAGGTGGGGATCGAACCCACGTGCTCAGCTTTCGCGGCTGATGCCGGCGAAAAATAAAAAGTACAAATCAAGATATTTAGTTAATAAATAATTTGATTTGTGTTTTCACAATACGTTTTATTTTTTTAAATTTATTTTACTCATTTATTTTTTAATATTAAGTTTGTATGTAGGTAGTCATTGTTTTTCATAAAATAGTTATTGTTTTATTTGTTTTCAATAAATTAAGTCCACTTTTCATCATCGCACCGCTCGCCACCGACTAGGCGCTCATCCTCACACCTTGCAACCTAAATGGTCGCGCACCGTGCGGTTTCAGAGGAACTTCCTCCCGCGGACGGTCCGTCTGTGGAATGAGCTCCCTGCCGAGGTTTTCCCGTTGGACTACAGTATGGGGTTCTTCAAAAGAGGAGTGTACAAGTTCTTATTGGGTCGGCAACGCGCATGTGACACCCCTGGGGTTGCAAGCGCCCATAGGCTACGGTGACTGCTTTCCATCAGGCGGGCCGTATGCTTGTTTGCCACCGACGTGGTATAAAAAAAAATAAAATAATAAAGACTTCTTTAATAAGCATAATATATAATTTGTTTTTATTATAGGTATGTAATGCTATCATCCCATGGTGGCTTCTACAGAGACAAGGGGTACGTAGAAATGTTGTATGTTAATTAATTGGTGGTCAGGCCGTGTGGTAGGGTTAATCGCGGATCGTCTAGAACGCAAAATGACTAGTTTGTTGTTTTGCCTATACTGCAGTTTACCCAACGTGGAATCGGTCTAAATCTCAAATTGACTAAAACGCAGAATGCCTACTTCGTATACTGCCTTCATAGCATTATGACTAAATCACAAAATGTTTGAACAGTTGAGTGCAAAACTTTAATGATACAGAATCAAAAGATGAACCAGATGGGATAGTAGCAACTGGTCTACAACGCAAAACGTCTACAGTATTTTTTCCAGTCAGTTTTATTATAACTTTAAAGCGATATCGACGGAGCTCCGCTTAAGCGGGGCTCCTATTCTGTCCAGTTTGGCCTTCGGCCATTGGAGATACCTAACGAACCTAGCCTACCTATACCTAGTGACTGTTTATGACTGTAGTTACTCGCAAAAACAAAAGACAAAAGTAGGCAAAATGCGTTCTTATCGTTCTGCGTGTTGGGTAATTTGCTTTCAAGTCGATCTAAGGTTTTGGCATAATGTTCGATGGTCAAACTGCAATGTAGGCAAAACAACACACTTGTCATTTTGCATTCTATTCGATCCGCCAATAACCCGTGTGGTGACGGCAGTAAGAATACATTTCTCACCGCCCCAACTCTTCCCGCGGATATTGTAATTTTTTGACAAAAGCTTGATAATGGGAAGCAGCGTCATCAATTCATCATAGTGGACACATTACTGCGATTGCCATAAAGAATGGTTCTTCGGTACTTATATAAATTCTTTGTTACCTAATGGAGTAATTGAAAAGTACGATTTTGTTCATACATAAATTTTTGAGTAATAACATAAAGAGAACCTACAAAACATTTTAGAATATTAGAATATTTGGCTATTTGAATCTAAAAAACTGGTTTCGATCCCTGCTACAAACTCAAACTCAAACTATTCTTTATTCAAGTAAGCTTATTAATAAGTATTTTCGAATCATCTGACATTATCAAGAGAGAAAAAAAAACTACTAGCTAACTAGGCTATGCCGGCTGACAAGGTCCTTAGGTTTCTAAACTCAGTTTTTTTCAGAGTTTGTTCGACTGGTGGCGGAAACCAGCTACGGAGACCAGTATCGTCATGAACAACCTCTACGAGAGAGGCCGCGACTTCATGACCCATGCGAAGATCCACCGGATCCGCATCCAGGAGGGATTCGAACGGATGCTGTACATCTTGTGGCTCGGGATCTGTCAGGGTAGGATCGCCACCAGTACCAGTACCAGTACCACTACCACGAAGAAGCCGAATAAGAAGAGATAAGCTCTTGCTTTGCTTTAATGAGCGCTTCTTTATAATTTGCCATTTTTTATATCGCCTTTTTGACAGTCTTGAGATAGTTCTACTCAGGATCACGAGTACTTTTCATTATTGAGCATTTCTCAAAAATGATGTTCATTTAGACATTGATAAACATTAGTAGGCTGGTAGAGTCAATGATACTGACCCAAAATTTTATATGAAACGTTCCTTTTTTGTTACCATTGATGTACAGAAATCTGGTAACAAAAAAAAAATACTTCCATACAAACTTTCTGGGACATTTTGGAAGTTGTAGTGGATCTTGATCAGCATCATTGACTCGACCAGCCTACCAATTCTTATCAATAACTATCGAAGACTTGATCTAAGTGTACAAACTTTTTTGAAAATTGCACATTGATAATATTGGTAACATAATATTGCAAACATAGGATATACATTTGGGTCATTATTATTTCATTTAGATCGATAAGGCTCGTGGTGGATCGATAGGACAAGAAAATTCGATCAAAATGAGGCGTTTTACGGAATCAATTCCTAGATTTCCTAGCAAGCAGAAGATTTAATCCTAAATTATAAATTAATTAATTTAAATTTTCATTTATTTTTCTGCAGCTTTTGTGCGCATGTGTGTACATGTAGATAGGTGCTAGCATAGTTTAATTTAATTATGATCACTTTGTTAATATCCGTGAGTTCCTATAATTGGCTTTCCGTATTCTATCTTGATGTTATAATGTTATATTACAGCTGTTGGTTCTCCTTAACATAAATAAATAAATAGAAAATACCTACTAGGATTAGGAATTAATTCCTGTAAAAAAATTAATTATCTTGTCTTATAAGTAAATATAATATTTTTATTTATGAAAAAAATGCAAAATTAGTGTTAAGGGCATCTTTTAAGAAAAACTTTCATTATTTAATAGTACATTACTACAGGCAAGTGCAAAAATATGGTATCGAAAGAACGTTCTTACTACTTACACAGAATTAGCATATTTTTGAGAACAAGAGTTCTACACCTTATTTTGCCTTTGACTGTATAAAAGCCTGTAGTTTTTGGCTGAATACATATAGACTATAAGAAACAACAATATAATATCATTGTACGTTTGAATAAAAAAACTGTATTTGATTACCTATCTGAATTAGCAATAGCTCCTTAGGTGCGGTTAGTTGTAAGGAAATTAAAGAATTCGAAAATTGAATGTCTGAGTACTTTTTTTTATATTCTCTGAGGCCACGGTCGTACTGCACACGCCGCACGCAACCGACAACGTCCCGTCGGACGCAGCGTCTGAATGATGTATGGCGGGGGGACGCCGCACGCAGCGGGCGAAACCGACCACTTCCGAGCATTCTCGAACACACCATTCACCCGCTGCGTGCGACGGGACGTTGTCGGCTGCGTGCGGCGTGTGCAGTACGACCGTGGCCTGAGCAGTTACCATCTGTTAGGTTTTGATTTTCCATAACAACACACCCTTTTATGTACCCTTTTCTACGACCATTTTTTGTTACAACTGTCACAAGACACAAGCATTCTATATTTGACTTTCAGTTAGACCTAGACTCTATGAAACATGTCGCGCGTAGTGACTTAAACCAACAGTAACCTACTTAATTATATTATAACCAATATAATTATAATTTATATTAGCCGTGTGGTGACGGCAGTAAGAATTTCTCACGACCCCAACTCTTTATGTATGTACTCGTAAATTCTTTATTGTACACAAAACACAGGTAAAAATACACATAACACAATTTAGATAGGTACAAAGGCGAACTCTTCCCGCGGGTGTCGTAAGAGTCGACTCAGGGATTCAAGTGTCACTGACCATTCTTTGACACAAGATGCACAGTATTATAGGGCAGTAGCGTCATCATAGACAAATTACTGTGATCGCCAATCCGCTTAATGGGCATTTACCTTTTAATACGTCTATGCGCATAGTTAATAGTAGGAGAAGCCTACGTCCAGCAGTGGACTCAGATAAGCTGATGGTGTGTATGTGTGTGTGATTAAATAAATAAATATATTGGGACATCTTACACAAAACAACCTAGTCCCACGGTAAGCTCAATTAAGGCTTGTGATATAATAGATAGATACATATAGATACTTAAATACATACACAGCCATGGCCAAGGAACAAATATTTGTGATTATTTAAATACACAACGAATGCTCTCGCCGGGATTCGAACCCGGAACCTCCAGCTGTGTAGGCCGGGTCACTATCAAAGGCTACGGAGGCTGACAAATAGAATGAATGAAAAAAAACTACAAACAATTTTTCTGTTAATTTACACTTGTGTCGTTTAAATGAGACTTTATATTTTATATTTTAATATCACGCTAGTTTAATATTAATTACTGACCTAAATAGTTTTTAATATACGAACGCCTAGTATATCTACATTGTTAGCAATGTAAGGGTCTGAAGAGAGATAGCGCGGTCGGCCAGAGACAAATGTCCGAGGGATTAGCTGATGAAATATTTAAGGAAAAGTAGTGAAATCTCTGCAACCGTCCGGAAAGGGGAAATAGAAATATGAGGCTTTTAGATTATTTAAAAATACAATAGGGAAAGTAATTTATAATAAGTGTATAAATTAGCCCCACTTCTGTCTATCTTCTAAAGAAAAATATAACTCCAATTCCACTTGGTCTAATATCAAGTGGCATTCCAACAAAGGGTTTTATTTCATGCAAGTGACACATAATTACTTTTACCTAGTGACTACATATTTTGTCTCTCTTTTAGTATTGAAGTATGTAGTTGCATTTGCAATTAATTATAAATTATCAATCAGTAAATCAGTACAGAGTTACCGACGAGTAAAGTGTGACGTGACGTAGTGTGATTGTAACTTCTGTGCTTTGGGTGCTGTAAATAAGTGTTATGTACTCATCATAAATACACTATGTAAATATATATTTGTATAACTGCGTCCGTCTGTCTAGTGGTCTAGTTGTTGGAGACTATCTTCGATACGAGAATTTGAAGTTACGGATTCAAATTTGAGTGACTTCGTTGATTATTAATATTTTTTATATGATCTCAATAGGATGACATGACAATATTGGTATTTGTAATTAAAGTTTACAGGTACGTAACTGATTGATAGCAATCTACCAATACAACGATAGGTCATACATCAAGATCGGTTAAGGCATTAGAATAATTTCTTTTCATTTTGTCTATTTTCTTGAATTTATGATTACATTTTTGCTTATTTCTACTCTGAATCAAAGCTCTTTCGATCCCAATGAGAAAAAAAAATCCCATTGATTTTTTTTCCATTTACCATACACTTTGTATGACTGTAACAAAGGAGAAAAACCGGAAATTGTATTGAAATTTTGGGACATATTTCTTTTGGGGTCGAAAGAGCTCTAAGCTCTAAGTAGAAATAGCCTAATATTTTTATACATAAATTCAAAATTATGAAAATGGACAAAATATAAAGAAATGCTTTTATTCGAATTTTCTAAAGGTACGAAGAAACTCACATACTTACACGAATCTTGAAAGCAATACACTCGTTTTTTGGGCAGTCGCGTAAAACCCTATTTTAAGATTTTTAAGTCAGAATAATATCAACCATGTCAGTTTAAAATCAAATTCATTAAAAAATATCCGTGTCACCGCATGCCGGATATCCGTCGTGCTAAAGCGCGCGTGAAATGCAAGTGTGATGACGTCAGCAAGATGGCGGCCAATTACACCCGGCGCCATGCCACGTCGACCCTACTATGTAGAATATCCAGTGTATTACCATGACCCGGGCTTTTACGAAAATGGGTAATAATACGCATTACTAGCAATCGATTTCAAGTATTAACACTTGACAAATATTTAAATTGTCCGTACAATTAAGATTATTTCCTTCTTAATGTAACGCGTGTACTGCTTAGTTGTCAAACGTTGCGAGTGTCTACGATCTGTCATGTGCAAATTAACGATTCATTTTGAAGCACATTGCTGCTCAATTAGCTTTTTTAGAAAATTAATTACTTTTAAAATTTGAATTTTAAATCAAATAATGCTCAGGTTTGGCTAAAAAACTGCATCGCGTTCCTTCATATCAATATAGGCCTGTGTCATGGTAATACACTGTATATACAGGCTGTGATCGTCGAGTACCTACAATCAAGCATGTTAAATAGATTTGAACATAACTAGCGAGTGACTCAAATGGAAATATTATCGAACCGGGTTACTCACGTAATTTAAGTCCAAAATTTCTCGGCATGTTTCGACCCATTAAGAAGGTGTTTGCCCAGAGCACCCTCGGCCTTCGACAATATTTTAAAACACATGTGAATACAGGTACCTAAATTGAATAAATTAGCTTTTACTTGCTTTACTATGGCCCAAACGACCTTCGTTACTCAACTGGAAGTGTGATAGACTGAAAATCTGGAGGTCCTGGGTTCAAATCCCGGTGAGAACTCAGAACATGTCTTTGTGCAACAGATTTGCATAGCTTTGCATAGTTTAAGTAGCATACTTTTGCATAAAACCAACGTGGCTCATGTAACCGTAACCATGGAAATAACGGACTAAAAAACTGTATTCACCCGTTTTCATTCGAAAAAACTTGAAATAATACAATTTGCTATATATTTTATACGCCAATAGCTACCTAAGTCCGAAATAAATAATATTTTCTCTTTCCACAAGTCTGCAATGCGTTCGCAATATTATTGAACTATGACTTATTCTGAGTCAGTCAAAGAAAATTGAGTTTCTTTGACTGACTCAGACTGAAAACAAAGCTGACATCGAAGTTAACTTTTTTGTGAGAGTTAAGCTAATTGGGTGTCCCTAGAAGTGAAAATGCCCATTTAATATGATTCTAACCGGTTATACCCGATAATTTCATACAAACCGTAACTGGTTTAGCATTTTCTAGTATCTAAGGGTTATTTCCACCTGTTACTACTCTTCTGACATAAACTGGGAATTTTATTCCCACTTGTTAACAGTGGGAACAATTGGGAAAAAAATCCCAGTAGTTACCTCCAAGCATTCTAGTGGTGGGAAAAAATCCCAGTTGTAACCACCAGTGTCAGATGTGTGCTTGTTTAATTTGCTTATAGATGGGAATAACCCCATTCCACGAGAAAGTCTACTTTGTCGGGAACGTGACGGCTATGACAACTAAAAAATACACGGACGATTGCTCGAATATGTTTGCGATATGTTGCGTAAGTGCGAGAATTCTTTATCAAAATAAACATCAAGTAATGAAATTAAGATACTCCAAAATTAGAATTATGCCAAGAGTTACGTCACGTACCCGACATTATCGGTTTCGTTATGTGGAGTCTGTGTGTTAATGTCACCGCCAAGAGCAGACAATACATTTGTTCAGCCGAGGCAGCTCATTGGGCAATTATTAATAATTATTATCATCATTACGGTCATTTATTTGCCGACATTATCGATTATTTATATCAATTCAATTATGAACATTGATAACGCATTACGCAAGTAGCTGTAGCTAAATGCGTTTCTAAGTTACCACAGATTGCAGGTTTTTAGGATTGTTTAATTTTTTTTATTCTACTGGCGGTATCATCATCATCACATCAGCCAAAAGATGTCCACTGCTAAATATAGGCCTCCCCCATAGATTCGCAAAATGACCAGTTCTGTGCCACCCGCATCCAGCGGACTCCTGAGACCTTCAGGTCATCAGTCCACCTTGTGGGGGGCTACCCACGCCTTTCGGTACGTGGCCACGGCCAATTAAGAACGGACGGTATAAAAAAAGTTGGAACAAAAAAAGAAAACCGGTAGATACGATAATTCACGCATTTAGTCTTAATAATGTGCAAAGAAATACCCAAATAAGTAATAGTGCAGCAGAAACATCGAAAACTAAATACAAAGTAATGGCTAGAAGTTATCAACGACGTTAATTTGTAGCTGGCTGGTAACTAACAGGCCCGTTTACACGTTTTATTCATATTGGTGGGAACACTACACTGAACAAACTTGTTAAATAATATTGGCTAATATGACAATTATTGTAAAGCCTCATTTACACGACACAAGTGTAAATTAACAGAAATACTGTTTTTAGTTTTTTTTTTCATTCTATTCTTCATTCATTCTATTTGTCAGCCTCCGTAGTCTAGTTGGTAGTGACCCTGCCTACGAAGCTGGAGGTTCCGGGTTCGAATGCTGACGAGGGCATTATTTGTGTATTTATTTATCACAAATATTCGTTCCTTGGTCATAACTGTCTATGTACAATTCCATGTTATTGTATCAGGTAAAAATTTCCAGGAAATTTGAATACACGTCTGGTTGACGTAACTAAAGACTGAAGAGCTCGCGTCTTCCTCACACAAGGTATCAGTCTTGCGATATAGCGAAGAAATGCTGCCAGCATCCTCGGTACAATGCCACAAGGGTCAATCTTAGATGTAGGTTAGGTTAAATAGATTAGTTAAATTATACTGTGTATATAAATTGTACAGTTCTGAAAGTACCTAAATACAATCTGATACTATAAATATTTGAAATCAGCATGTTTCCAGTATTTTCTTTAAAAACCTGGCCCGTATTAATTAACCGAGTGTATATCTAAAATAAGCCTCATTTACACGGTACAAGTATATCCGTGTATCCGTGTATCCGTGCAAGCTGCATTGGATATTTAATAACATCGGCTAATACGCTCGTGTCAATTTCACGGGCGGTAGCAGCAATATCCTGCCATGTGGCGGCCGCTATATGTACATAATATACGTATATGTGACATATATTATGTACTGTGTCCGTGAGGAATCAATGAGGTTATGAGCTACCTATTGCTGCTGAATCGATAGTGCGTGAAGGGAAAATTATATGAGTTTGACGGACGAATTTTGTTTCGTAAATTGTATACAACGTGTATTTTTGATATTATCTGACAATAACGCTCGATTCTTCCATGTGTACGATTAGTGCTTTTAGTGCTTACATTAAATTGCTGCACGATAAATTAAAATATAATCAGCGAATGCTTTATCAATGTGACAGAGACAGATGCTTGAAATTTACTTTTTCCAAGGTTCTCTAGAGCTTTTTTTCAAGGTTCGTGTATAGGAAGCAGTATTTGCTATAAAACTTCATAGCAAAATTCCGCCTATTTAGACTTTAAGGTGTTTCATAGCAAATACTGCTTTCTATTATACAAGGACGGCAGTACAGTACCTACCATTAGCTGCCGCGGTCTATTACTGTCTATCCTTTCCGCTCGTACTGGTATATTGACGCAAGCGAACCTGATAGAAATTAAACGCGCGTTAATGACGCCGCGCAAGCTCATGAAGCTACAGCAGCCGTCACATGACTTTACAAGTATCGGTAACGTTAGGTTTTACTCGACACGTAAAGCAGGCCATCACGCTCGCTCCAATATGTCAGTGCGAACGCGATAGAATGCATTACGTATCGAGTAAAACCTAACGCATCCTTTACTTTCCAACTCTTGGTATACTTCATTTAAAATACCGTGGCCCGATGCCACTGCAAAGTTTTATGTGGCATCGGGCTATGGTATTTGAAATGAAGTATACGGCTACAGATAAATGAGTGTGAGTGGTATGACAATACAGCTACGTCGTAGCTCGTAGCGACAGCATCGTAACACATTCATTGTAGTGCTACGCTCGTAGTAGGGCTGTGGTATCGTTCTTCGTAGCATATAGAAAAATGCACCGTAAAGTCCATTTCAAATATTACTTATTGCCGATTCCACTTAACAAAGACATTATGCGTCAACAATAGGATCAGTGATAACAAAAGAAACCTGGCCAGGCCCTTTTGTGGCGTGATATTTTATGCATTCATCGGTGTACCACACGTGCCAGTTTGTAGTGGACCAATTAAATGACAAAAGTTTCGAGTGGCATCGGCCTTTGTATTTGAAATGGGCTATACCAACCACATGTTCGTATTTATAGCCGATAGTTCATAGCTTCGTAGCTTGCGGTGAGATCAGTACCATAAACAAATAAAAAGATACGCACTCCCGTGAAAATAAAAGACACACGGCGTTTACACGCTCTGCTATCAGCTATCACCGCCGGGCGAGCATAGGTTAGTAGCTCGCGGTGAGACCAGTGCCATAGGCACTCGCCCTCGCCGAGATTTGAACCTAGAACCTCCAGCTTCGTAGGCAGGACCACTACCAGCTAGGCTACAGAGGCTGACATATGCGATTTCATAGTCTCGATAATTTATATAATATGACACATCACAATCAGCGGATTTTGATTTAAAAAGAATTGGAGAACTCCAATTCTTTTTAAATCAAAATCCGCTGATTTATCGAAGAAAGAATCATCCATTTCAAAAATGGATCACGACAGACATATTGATGGCGACGTCAAATAAATCGACCGAATGAACGATGCCACGCGGCCATTACAAGAACGAATGAGCGGAACGAATGATTTCACCCGTAATTAATACGAGCTCGTTCATGGGAGGAATATTCTGGGACCGGTTTTTGTATTTGTCTTCGAAGAGCGTGAAAAAGTGCGTGTCGGACCATGCATAGGATCTAAAAGAAAGTTGAATCTAACAAGTTCCAAATTAATTCAATTATGATACAATTACCTACCTTATTAGTTTTTGCATGTGTCACCCATATTTCAACGACGAATCACGGGATTTAATCGCGTTTACTTTTAATATTGAACTGACGTTTTGGGTATGTCGTTTCGCCGGTGGCAGTCAGACTCAGTGTGTCTAGCTGCTTATAATACAGGGTGTTTGGTTGGTGGCTGGGTGCAAAGTTTTAAGAACGATGTATTTTTGAATATTTCTAGCAACTTAAGACGAAAGTAGATTTTTTGAATTATGAATTTTCGGATTAATACCATGAACTTGGTAGATAAGTTAATAGTGCCCGAATCCGAATACGCGTTAGTTTGTTAACACTGTCTTTTGTTTCCGATAGTTTAATGTAGTTGACCCAAATAAAGCTAGGTACATTTTTATGTAAGGTAACGTAGGTAGGGTACGATGAAACGGTTTTTTACCTAATGGGGTAAGACAAAATACTACCACCAAACGCTTGGCTAGAAGGACGACTTTTTTGTCTTACCCCATTAAAAAACCATAATTGTTTCATCTTACCCCACCCTATTTAATTATATCCACCACAATCAAAATGGAGGCATGCGATGACATTTCAAAAAAACATAGAATAGGCATAATTTTGATGTGCCCTAAAGAAATAACAAAAAAATACGTAATCCATCAATCGTACGAGTAAAGTACGAGTATTATCGAACCATTATAAGTAAAAAATGGGGTAAAGCGATCGTTTCTGGGCAATTGCCGGCGGCAGTCGGTCGACCGCGCGGGCAATAGGGCATGAGGTCGATGGGGTAAAGTACTGGTGTATACAGTGTATTACTATCATGCAGACTGTTACTAAAACCGAGGAAAAGGATGCAGTTTTAACTAAACCGTACGCATTATCTGATTAAAATATTTACTCTCTAAGAAAAGATTAGTGATAAACAATGTTCTTCGAAATTAATGAATAATTAGCGCTTGACAATGACAGACCGGCCACTCGCAGTTGACGACTAAGCTATACATACGTTACATCGTTCGTTCGAAGGAAAGACAATTAATTGTAAATCTGTTTATTAATTATCAACAATTACTAATAATGCGTATTTTTCCCCATTTTCTCAAAAGCCCGGGCCATGGTAACACACTGTATATTAACTATGTAGGTAGGTATCTATCGGTACATAGACCGTATTGAATCAAAACAATGACATAACGACCTTAGTTTCACTGAGCCATTGAGTTTGAATCTATGGTGCGTTGGGATAAGATGAAACGACGAAATACACATATTTCGCGTGACTTTTTTTTATGTGACGAAGCTACCTTCACAGCTCAGTTGTCTACACAACTGAGCTGTCAGCCCACCTGATGGAAAGCAAGAACTGAGGCCCATGGATATAGTGACCAAAAAATCGCCTATGCGCTGCCTACTCTAAGGACTTAGGTGGATTGCCTCAATGCCATGCCAGTAATTACAGCGGAGGCCCGTTTCTCGAACTCTTGTAACTTGTAGGTAATACAAGTGGAAGTCTCTTTTTAACACTATTAATTAGATAAGGACTTCCGCTTGTATTACAAGTTACAAGCTTTCGAGAAATAGGCTCCGGTTATCTTGTCTTTGTCAGCCTCCGTAGCCTAGTTGATAGTAACCCTGCCTACGAAGCTGGAGGTTCCGGATTCGAATCCCGGCGAGGGCATTATTTGTGTATTTATTTATCACAAATATTTCTTCGTTGGTCATGGCTGTCTATGTATTTAAGTATCTATATGTATTTATCTATTATATATATCGTCGCCTGTTACCCACATCACAAGCCTTAATTGAGCTTACCGTGGGACTAGGTCGATTTGTGTAAGATATTCCAAGATATTTATTTATAACTTTGAAACCTTTGTAAATAGTCACATTAAAGCAAATCGGTAAATAAGTAAATCGGCTCTTTTCCAAAAAAGTATTTTTGGAATGGCGCCGAATATATATAATTGTTTACCGAAGTCACTAAGGCTGATAGATGACGAAATTATTTTTAAGAAAAACCTAGTTAAGTTTCTAAGTGAACATAGTTTTTACTCTGTAACGGAATTTCTTGACATAAAGCAATACAATGACTAATACAATTATCTATACTATTTGAAACGAGTATTTGACAATTTGGATTTATTATAATTAATATCTAGTATTAGGCAGTTACTTTTCTCTATTGACATTTAAATGTATAATTACAGAATATGTAATTTTGATAATATCTGTTTTATGTAATTTTGACCTACCCTCTATTTTGATATTTAAAATTTTATTATTTTCTAAGTATAAATTATCGAAGGTAGGGTACCTATGTTGACATTTTGTAGCTTTCATTTTATTTGTTTACTTTTGCATGCCTTTGGTCGAATGCACTGAAACTTTGTAACTTTAAGATCTTTTATGTACGTGTGTTCTAGCAAATAAAAAGTTTGAAAGTTTGAAAAGCTTCGAAATCAAACGTCAAGAAATTATTTGTTTAATAATTCATTCAATTAACTTTGAAGTCATGTTCATATTATTGCGAACAATGACGCACATTTG